>JAXIVJ010017127.1:0-26943 GCA_036785665.1 Chirona hameri | reverse complement strand
TGAAGTCAAACTACCTTACGAGCCACCTGTTACGTCTTTACGTAATTAATTGTCTGACTTGCCGGAAACTCTCGGAAATCGGACAGCATAGTCTGGCCCACTGGCGGATACAAACTCTCTCCGTGGGGGGGGGGGCATCTTTGTGTGGCAAAAAGGTACCCCCCCCCCATTTTCTTCCCTCCGCTGATTTGGACCGGTCACCTTATTTTGGTATTCGAGTTTAAGAAATTCACTTGTCAAATTCACAACAACAAAAAACGAAAAAATCCATTTTATTTTATTTTTGGGGGTCAAAAACACAATTTCGAAAATCAGAGACAGCCATTTTGAGAGGAATCTCATTTACTTTCCTTTGACGTTTTGTATTTGAAATTTGCTTCAAAACTATTTTCTACGATTGTTCAAACATTTATCGTTGTTCCACCCAAAATGCCATGACATGACATCATTAAAACGTCATTATCTCCCAAAATACGATACAAATTTCATTGGATTTTGGTATGAATATGTAGAATTGATGCAGCATAAGGTACTGAACGTTTAACGTTGATATCTATCATAGTCTTCAAGTTATTGAGAAAATCCGGAAAGGTGGGGGCAGATTCTGCACCCCCCCCCCCCCCCCAGCGGGGCGCGGGTTAAGTGTCACCGGGGCTGCTTGAAATGCATCAAGTGCGCTGTTTTGTCTATCATTGAAAGAAAGGGATACCTACATACAAACTTCAAATTGAATCACTCGAGAAAAAACTTTCGTTTTCATGAAGTTTTCTCCTAAGATCATTGATTTTCACGTTCAGTGCAGGGAACCTGCGGGGGGGGGCATCATGGATAAAGTAAGTATGGATAGGTAACTCCGCCCCCTTTCTATTGTTATCCGCGACCACGCGCAGCCGCTGCCGTTTCCCGTACTACATAAAGGACAGCTAGTATACTGCCCGCCCCGTGGTAGGCCACAACGCTGAGACGGCCGCCCCGTCGCATGGTTTCTCGCCTTCCGGTGATTGTGGGATGAACCAAATTAAGTTTAAATGCATTTGGGAAGCTCTCACAAGCACTTATGACATGTTGGTTCCACCGATGAACATCATGCCTGGTAATTTGTGCCCATATATGTAGGAACGTCCCCGTGGTAGGCCGTTTCCCGTACTACAAAACGACAGATAGTACCGCTCTGTGGTGGCTAAATCGCGTAAATCGCATATCCATGCTTGTATTGAATGACCATCCCAGATTCCTGTGGGGGATATTTGCACCTGATGCTCCATAACCCCCCCCCCCCCCCCCACCTGGATCCACCAGTGCCAGCAATTACCGCCAAGGAGAGGCTCTGCCAAACACTTAATGGAATTTATTTTCCCATTTTCCAAATTTGTATAAGCAATTGCGAAAGTTGTGTCATGCCGCGAAGCAGCGCGAAATTTTCCGGTTTTTGACTGTGTATAGCTGGATTTTGACTGCTGCAAAGACAATTTTTGCGATTTTACGATAAATTGGGAACGCGCGGGGGGGGGGGGGGGTGCATACTTGTATTGAATGCCCACCCCCGATTCCTTTGTGGGAGGGGGGGGCATTAGTCCCTGATGCCCCCCTCCCCCTGGATCCGCCAGTGGTCTGGCCTTTAAGGTGGCCGCACACTGAGCCATTCGACGCGCGATATCATTGAGAAATTCCGCGATTCCGATGTGTTCAGCCGCGGAAAAACTCGTCCGGACCAGCTTTTTCCGCCGCGGAAAAAAGCTGGTCTGGACGAGCGCCTGTTCTGCTCCATGGGGCGGCATTTGCTTCTAGTAGCGCCTATCCTGTTCCTAAGTCGCCATGTACTTCTAGGAGTGCTAATTGTCCGATTCCCAGGAGTGCCTGTCAGTGGCGTGCGCAGAAATTCACAAAGGACCGAGTCATTGCCTTGAGGCTTGAGGGGCGCCACCTGATCGATAGGGGCGCCATCAATATTGGCGGAAATTTTGCAGGGGGCGCGCCTCTCCTTCCGCACCGTGCGGAAGGAGAGGCGCCCTCCCCCCCCCCGTCACTAGCCGGAGGGGCGCCGTCACTGGCCAGGGGCGCGTCACGGGCGGAGAGGGGCGGTCACTAGTCGGAGGGGCGCCGTCACTCGTCGGAGGGGCGCCGTCACTGACCGGAGGGGCGCCATCACTGACCGGAGGGGGTGCCGTCACTAGCCGGAGGGGTGCCGTCACTAGCCGGAGGCGTGCCGTCACTGACCGGAGGGGCGCCATTAATGGTCGGATGGGCGCCGTCACTCGCCGGAGGGGCTCCGTCACTGGTCGGAGGGCGCCGTCACTGGCCGGAGGGGCGCCGTCGCTGGTCGGAGGGGCGCTGTCACTGGTCGGAGGGGCTCCGTCACTGGTCGGAGTAGCGCCGTCACTAGCCGGAGGGGCGCCGTCACTGGCCGGAGGTGTGCAGTCACTGACCTGAGGGGGCGCCGTCACTAGTCGGAGGGGCGCCGTCACCAACCGGAGGAGCGCCGTCACTGGCCGGAGTGGCGCCGTCACTGATCGTAGGGGCACCAGCTTTGCATGGGCGCCTCGTGTCCAAAGGGCCAGGGCATGCCCTGAATGACCGTATACTCTGTACGCCACTGGTGCCTGTCCTGTTGGCGGAACTAATTGCAAAACAAAATGGTCCGGGGGGGGGCCTTCGGCGCCCGGCAAAAACGGTACGGACATTCCGTACTGTCCGTATAGGTGGTTGCGCCCCTGCTGAAATGGACGGTATTTTGATTTGGATTGGCGTTCTTTGATGCAAAGGGGAGGCCTCATCTGCCAGGAGTTACTTTATCGCCGAGAGGGACGGTTCAGCATCTTTTTAACTGGGGTGACAAAGTGCCGTCACTGGGGTGGCATTCTTCATGACTGGGGTGGCAATTGCCACCCGAGTTACTATGTTAAAATACACCCTGTCGCAACCTTTACATCACTCGCAAAAAAAAAATTGGTTGGGCTCGCCGTAACGTCCCGCACACTCAGTATCATACACACATGTGTCTATACATACATATATAACACAACAATAATATTCCTAAAAGTGAGTATGACATCGCATTCATTTAACATGATCACAATAGTTTGGTAATATATAATTCCCACTAGGACAATTGTTATTAGCATTCGAGCGCTCCGTTGGGGACAGAAGCGGCCGACCTGAGCCCCGCGGGGGAGGGGGTGGAGGGAGGGGCGAGTCACCCACAAGCTGACTCTAGTTCCGAGCGCCGCCGTCGCGTCAATATCTTCCGTTCGGGACATCCCCGCAGCTCGCACGCACGGGGGCGCACTGCGCAGTCAGCTTTGTGAGCAGTCACGCACCGTCAGCTGACTAGAATGGAGTGTTTTTAAGATGTGCGTACAAAGCGATTGGGAGCGTCGACCAATCAGCGACGGTGACTAGTCGTCGCTGATTGGTGGATGCTTCTGATGATATTCCAATGAACATCGACTATAGACTACGGTAATTAGAGCCTACCGATTCCAAAAAAAAATGGGGCTGCTTCAGGATTTTTCCTCTCTTCCCAAAAAACATTGACGACGATATGAAAGCAAAGTCTACTAAATTAAAATGAAGTTATCAAATGAATGTAAGGTTTTAACTGAAATAAATTTTATTTGTTTTATCGTTTTAATGTAATTTGTGGCAATAAGCAAAAACATTTCTCGGAGTTCATCGACACATTGACTTCTCTTATCTATCGACATTGTTAGAGGTGGCTATTATCCTCCAGAGGGACGTGGTATGATGTTTAGTTAGATCCTTTTCATACAACATATCACGTTGTTTGATTTTTGTTCCTCCATTCGGGTACATTTATTCTCCTGCACTTGCGTCCGCCACATGTGTTTATTATCCGTAACCTTGTTATTGTTTAAAAATAACTTCATAGTAGAGCCGCCACTTTAAATCTATGTACCCGTTAACAGTAGTATAGGTTGCCTATACTGGCTTCCTTTAGTATTTCTTTTAACTTCGACTGGACACTTCTTGACCATAAAAGCGCTCACCAAATAAAGCTGATTTTGTTTCCAACTTGGGGTTCATAACTGGAAAATGCTCTTTCAGCATGAGAATCCTCCGTCCTCCGTCCACCCCCCCCCCCCCCCCCACACACACACACACACTTTCAGGTGGCGACGCCCCCGCTTCAAATCTAGGAAAAGCTGGCGACGCCGAACCAAAAGTGAATTGGAAACTCTGACAAACTAAGTGAATATATAGCAAGCAAATGATGCATCATCAACTACACTTCGCTAAGAAGATAAACTTGTTTGACTAATGCGCGCATTTCGATAATTTGCATTTTGCAGTTCCTCTCGTAGGAAAAACGCAGCCGATTTACGATTATGTCAAAGTTGACGACAGTCTATGTGAAAGTTGACAGCTCAACCCAGCATGTTAAGAAGATATCTTGTCACAAATACAACTTATCATTACTTGATCATCATACCCAATCAAGTGTCTGACCAAAGATTGCTCATCCTGGAAACGCTAGTTCCTGACTCCAATAATGTAGGCACTCGTTAGTGGCCTCTGTCTTGATTGTCTGAGGACAACAGGCTGCCATAATGCAAACCGGGCCGCAAGGGCAAGGTCAGCAGAGCCGTATCAATATATTTAGAACAGGCCTTGGTGCTTGAACGAATACTAGCAGAGCGCAAGACATTTTCCCACTTCATATCAATGAGATTCAGAAAGCATGTAAGAACAGTATGAGTCACTGAGCGATAATCATGGGCTTGAGCACGCTTTGTGAAATGAAACCGTCACATGGTTCACCCATATTTCCCAGGAATATTACTCAACGATGCATGCTTATTGGCTACGCAACTCAACAGTGATAGTCGTCTTTAGAGCACATCAGCCCAAGCTCCGTAAAAAGCAGCCTCATCTTGATCAACGCCAATCTTTACTAAAAATACTATTTTTTATCATTAGACAATCATTTTATTACACAAAACATGCACTTATACCGCACTTCGTTTGCCATTTAATAGAATGCACACAATGGAATAAGCATATCTTATGACAAAAATGCAAAGCATGTAAATATAGCTGACTAGCTTCATCAGAAGACACATCATACAGGCATTGACCGCCTCCTTCAGCCGCCGGCAGAGGGCCGCCGACTCCACTAACGCCGTCTCGACCAGCTAGCGCAGTGCACACCATACTCGTCAGGCCGGTGGCCAGAGCCGCCGCAGCCCTGCAGCCGGACCAGCCGGCAGTACTTCTCCACCAGCAGGCTCTTGGTGAACGCGTACAGCCTTGCGCTCCTGGCCGACAGTCCAGTCGCAGCTCTGCCGGCGCTGTTCAACTTTGCGCAGCCGACGCTCATTGGCCTCACTAGCGCACGACACGTAGTCGGCGTACGCGCCGTCGGCGTATTCCGCTGTCATATATATATATATATATATATATATATATATATATATATATATATATATATATATATATATATATATATATATATATATATATATATATATATATATATATATATATATATATATATATATATATATATATATATATATCTTGAAGTTTTCTGGAAGTGAAATGAAGAAATTATTAAGATAATTGGTAAAGAAAGGCCAGAGCCAACACATTCAATTCGCCATTCCTCATACCCCAGTCAAAACACAACCTAAATAGTGCTGGACGCTATGTTTCAGAACATTCGTGAAGAAATGTGGATGAAATTTCATTTGTTTTCAATGTATTCCACAATAAATATATATATATATATATATATATATATATATATATATATATATATATATATATATATATATATATATATATATATATATATATATATATATATATATATATATATATATATATATATATATATATATATATATATGAAAAGCAAAATAAATTACAATATATTACTTAACATAATAAACTGACTTTCTCGACTCATGAATACAAACAATGGCAAGATGGCGAAGCCGGTATAGTGCGGATATGCGCTCAAATATATGATTGTTTTGATATAAAATGTATTCCACAATAGATGTATCAATGTCAAATAATTCAACAACAAACAAAAAAATCATATAACTTTACTTGAAGAATTTCATGTTCCTTACCTATTTAACGCATTTTTGCACCATATGTGACATCATATCTGCTTATCATGTGACATACTCACGTGATCTGGCCATCAAATGACGTCATGACGCCGGTGCGGTATGTGCAGCTACTGATACGTGCCGAGTTGCAGCGGCCCTGGACGGAGTTTCGGTGCCTTTTTGAGCGGGTTTCGAGACCATTTTTGGTTCGTACCCCCCCCCCCCCTCCCATCACATCATCTCCCCCCCGGCATGACTCCCTTCCACCAACACCCCTCCCTGCTCCTGTACCACACGACCGGCCGAGGAGACCTCGGCTCAGATTAAATTCTCGGCAATATCCTGGACGTAAGACCACCTCACTAACGCACCTGCTTAACCCGCATTCCATTCGCGGACAGACGCGAAAACCTTGCTGTGTTTCGAGTGCAAAACGGACACTACTCAAATAGATATATAGGAGATAGGATATTTCATACTAATTACAAGAAGTGGCAGCCACCTGTCCGTTCGGATGTCATCCGATTTCTTAATAACTCCGCGCACCTTGCAGTCAAAATCGCGAAATGTGGCATGTCAGTGGGGATGTGGGGTCGCACTATCGTAGGCAAATTTGCGTCGATCCATGGCACAAAAGTCTAAAACTCTAATTATTATTAATATGCCTTGAATATCAAAACTTATATGCGTCACCCGGGTGCCACTGGACCGGCTTTTTTTCTTTCGGGTGAGACACTGGCTCGGTGGTCAGGGGGATCAGGGTCAGGGGTTTGATAGATATTTAGGAGGTCGGTGGTGCGATACAAGGCAACGTCATTATCGTGTTTTTGTATATCTTCTTCATAAGCTCAGCGCATCTCACTGTTCTGTATGCTGGCCGACCCGGGCTGCCCGTAACTGTACCAGGTGAAGTGTGAACGCCCGGAACCCGGAATCGCCCCGGAACCGGTGACTGAGCCGCTGGCTCGTTGTGCGGGGTAGTCGTTTGTGGACGGATAGCCGAAACGGATGCGGATGAAGTAGCTCATGTACTTGGAGCAATGTCGATCAATGTCGATGAGCAACTTGGAGCAATGGTAGTTATCCGAAAACTACCTCGGTTTGCAAACTTTAAACGCATTTGGGCAGAACTTGAACGAAATGGCTTGCATATTTTATTTTATATATTTAGTCCGAAGCTTTTAAATGGATATATTTCCTAGGTCAGGACCCGGCATAAACAGTTTTATTACCGAGCGGAGCGGGGTCTTCCGTCAACTAGGGGACAAATAAATATACGTATGAGTGGCAGGACCGGAGCCATGGTTTTCAGAAGCTTATTTCTTTGCAGCTATTCGGTCGAAGTGACTGAAAACTTGCACACAAAAACGTTAATGTCGTAACACTATCTCCCGGTGTTTCCTTTCAAATAGGGCACATTAACGCCATAATATTCCCGTTTTTCTGCTACCGAAATTCCATTTAAATTCCTGTCAACTTCCCTCAAGAAAAGTAACAAAATCGTCCCGATCCCTTCCATTCTTCCAATGCAATGATACTTTTCCAAATGCTTTGATGATATTGAAACCTGCAATATTTCCGAACAAAGTATGGACTCATGTCTTCAAAACTGGGGGGGGGGTGGGAACCCCCCCCCCCCCCAGCCTGACGACTGGGAGGACGGTGTCGGCCCCGCCCCCCCCCCCCCCCCCGCTACGGCGACGCCCTTGTAAGCGGGTGTCGTGTGTTAGGTCGCGGAGGCGGGCAGAGCGTGGCGTGATTAGGACCCACAGACAGGACGAGGGAAAAGTTAGCGGTCCATTCGACACACATTCGTTAAAGTTAGCAGCCGATTCGAGACATTCGACATATTCACATGTATAGTTAGCATCCGATTCGAGAAATTCGACGCATTGGGCACTTTCATATGTGTAGTTAGCAGACGACTCGAGACATTCGACGCATTCGACACTTTCATATGTGTAGTTAGCAGACGACTCGAGACATTCGACGCATTCGACACTTTCATATGTGTAGTTAGCAGTCGATTCGAGACATTCGACGCCTTCGACACTTTCATATGTGTAGTTAGCAGACGATTCGAGACATTCGACGCCTTCGACACTTTCATATGTGTAGTTAGCAGACGATTCGAGACATTCGACGCCTTCGACACTTTCATATGTGTAGTTAGCAGACGATTCGAGACATTCGACGCCTTCGACACTTTCATATGTGTAGTTAGCAGACGATTCGAGACATTCGACGCCTTCGACACTTTCATATGTGTAGTTAGCAGACGATTCGAGACATTCGACGCCTTCGACACTTTCATATGTGTAATTAGCAGACGATTCGAGACATTCGTTACATTCCATACATTCGTATGTAGTGGCAAGCTGATTCGAGACATTCGACACATTCGTCAAAATGGTACATATTGTTCGCAGCCGACTAGAGATATTCGATACATTCAATACATTCGCTAAAACGACACTTTTCACAGCCGACTAGGGATTCGACACATTCGATACATTCGCAACATTTGTTAAGTTTGTGGCCGATTCGAGACATCCGATAAATTAGCAAACTGGTCCTGAACACCAAAAGATAGCAAACATATCCCTCATTTGAAAGCTCGTGGCATGGCGAGGTAAACAATTAGTCCAGTTTTGCACTACCTGTCTTTGTTTGCTTGATACCTTCGCCAACATCCAATGGTTCGCAGCCGACTTGAGACATTCGATGCATTCGTGCAAATCTACAAGGACCGTAGATATCTGGCATACAGGGATTGGTAATGTTAGGAAACATGTCATCGTATACTCCACTACAATACTCTTAGTCAGTGTAGTCATAGTGTTTTATATCTCATAGATCATGTCTTTTAGGTAGGCCGCAGGTATTTTTGGGTTGTCAGTCTAGTCATGTACCTACTTAATATCTTATGTCTTTGTCTTATATCGCATTTTATATCACATGTTGTATGGTGTCTTTTAGGTTGGTATGTTTGTGTTTTAGCGTGTGTTTCGCCACGTTTGTGACTTCATCTATAAGTGGGTTTGATTGGCCCGTTGATGATGATTAAAATAAACTAAACTAAACAAATGGTATTGTTTGCACCCGGCTACACCTTTTTCGGACCAAATTAAAACAGTTGAAGACCAAATTAAAACAACTGACGAAAAATTCAAAATAGCTGAAGACCGAAATAAAACAGTTGAAGACCAATTTAAAATATATGAATTGTATATCAATATAGTTGAAATGCAGTTTAAAACGTACGTAAACGTAAAACGGCTGTAGGACTCGCGAACTGGAGGGCCTCCATTCGATGGTGTCTTAATCGATTGCCGGTACGTGAACAGTTTTCTGAACTCATTAAGGAAATTCATAATCAAATACAAATAAAACCGCCGTTGATTGTATTTTCAAATGGCGATCAACATGATACAACTTGTTACCTCCCTAACTACATGTGAAAATCAACATGGAAAAGTCAATAGACAGAATGGTGGACTGTCAACACCGTCTTTTCAATAGAAAAGGCAGATCTTCCGCGGAGTATCGAGCAATAACATATAATAGCCGTTTTCACGAAGGATTTCGCGTTTGGGGCGATTGGGGCGTTTGGGGCGATTGGGGCGTTTGGGGTTTGGGGCCAGCTATGGCCACGTAACACGGTGTTTGGTCCAAAACTCCAAAACTCAAAAACTCCAAAACTCCCAAACTCCATAATTCCAAAAAAAAAAAAAAATCCCCAAATGTACAACCGGCGATGGCCCATAGTATTGCCCCGCGCATATCCGAATAATCCTAGATTGGTTGTATCCGAATATCCGAATAAACGAAGGTTGGTTGTATCCGAAGGTTGGTTGCACCATTAGAATAACACTATTCGGAATTTTGACATTTTGGAATGTTTGAATTTTAGATTTTGGAGTTTTGGAGTTTTGGAGTTTTGGAGGTTTGGAGTTTTGGAGTTTTGGAGCTTCGGAGTTTTGTAGTTTTTGAGTTTTTGACCAAACACTGTCACGTGGCCATAGCTGGCCCCAAACCCCAAACGCCCCAATCGCCCCAAACGCAAAATCCTTCGTGAAAAAGGCTAATATAACACGTATCGGAAGATATCGACGGCAGTTCACACGCCCATCGCGAGATCCAGCAGTGCCATGCATCCAGTTTTGAGTGGGCCAGGGTGGCTCACCTCCATACAGCTATCAGAATATCACTCTCTCACTCTGGCCCAACGTGCATGGTGGTGGGAGGAACCTGCATTTCTGGCCTCGCTATTTAGCCGAAATGCTGCACATCGCAATAGGCGCACACGGAAGGACGAGCAGTTCCATATATCTCGCATCCGCACTGAAGCC
Source organism: Chirona hameri (assembly GCA_036785665.1). Classification (NCBI taxonomy): domain Eukaryota; kingdom Metazoa; phylum Arthropoda; class Thecostraca; order Balanomorpha; family Balanidae; genus Chirona; species Chirona hameri. The sequence goes on along the minus strand of JAXIVJ010017127.1, from coordinate 16,511 downwards.
GGTAGACGTCAGTTTTCCTACCGAGTCCCTCGTCTTTACAACAGTTTACCGACCGAACTGACTGGGCTGAGGCCTGCCTCATTTACACGTAACTTGCGGGTGTACATTGAAGGCCGAGGTGTAAACTAACGTGTGGCAGCCATGCTTTGTCTGTGCTATTGTTTTCACATTACCAGTTTATATCTATTTTGTGTTGATGCATAGTTTTGTAAGCCGTGCACCATTGTTTTATTCGGTATGTATCTGAGTATGAATATCAACTCCCTGTTTCCCCATGTACAGGTCACTGCAAAAGTAATGGTAGGTACTACTGTAGATGGGTAAAACCTAGCAGCGTTTCATAACAACAATAGATATCCCTGAACAAATAAGCGGTACATCTCCGTCCTACACATAGGCAGCTCTCTGTCACTTTTCACTATTCTACGCCTTCAAATAAAATCACAATATTCGTAAAACCTGATTCTCTCCCCACTTGAGTGCACTGAGGCATCTCGACCCTGACACCGCCTCTGATCGGAGAGTTGTAAGCCCACGCCGGCACAGCATCGGGCGTAGAAGCTCGCATTTAGCGGATCCTAGAGTAGAGGCTATCCATCGTAGTAGAGATGATAGTAAAGACCCCCGTGTCAACCAATAGCTGCCCGCCTCACAAACGGGCAGTGGAAGGGTCAGAGGTCACCGATAAAGGAAGCGCTGAACAGCGGGAGGGTCCGCTTGACTGTGGTTCTGGGATCAGAGCGACGGTGGAGGTGCGAATTGCGGGTGGAGGTGCATATTTCTGGAGATCCTCTCACATGAGGTGCGATATTACGTATTTAACAGACAACAGTAAACAAACAGATATTTTTCGTTTCTGTCACGGTGAAAATTTGCCATAGATGTATTTGTTTATTGAAATACCTATCCATATATTATACAATTTACCAATACATATATATATAATATATATATATATATATATATATATATATATATATATATATATATATATATATATATATATATATATATATATACATATATATATATATATTATATATATATATATATATATATATATATATATATATATATATATATATATATATATATATATATATATATATATATATATATATATATATATATATATATATATATATATATATATATATATATATTATATATATATATATATATATATATATATATATATATATATATATATATATATAGATAGATAGATAGATAGATATAGATATAGATATAGATATAGATATAGATATAGATATAGATATATATATATATATATATATATATATATATATATATATTATATATATATATATATATATATATATATATATATATATATATATATAATATATATATATGTGTATGTGTATGTGTATGTGTATGTGTATGTGTATGTGTATGTGTATGTGTATATGTATATGTATATTGTATATGTATATAAACGGAGGGCACCAGGGCGCGCTTTACCAAAATATTGCGACGCAAAGCTTAGTCCGATCCAGCGCTCTGATTGGCTGGAGGTGACGTCACGTCGCTGTTGCCATGACCTGTTAACCATCACGCATGTGATGAAGAGTAAAGCTCAAGCTCCACTGTGCACTTTTTCGTGATGCGCTTTTGCAATATTATCGTTTTGTCATGTCCGTTTCGCAATTTTGCTCTTTCTAGCTTTTGCACTTTATCGTTTTCTCATTTGTGATGCACGTAAGGTTATCTTCCATTAAACCCGCACCACATTGTAATTTTAACCTTTTCTCACTCTTCCTCAACTATACTACTTATTTCCCACGCTGTTACCTGTCGCAACGGTGGTCTAGTGGTTAAAGTCGCTGGTCAAGATGGTTTGGTCATCCGAGGGTTAAGGGTTCGAAGTTCCTCGTCAGACGTGTTTTTTTCGCCGTATCACATTTGCTTTAATACAAAATAAAAGACGAGGCGAAGCACAAACATGGATGTAATTTCCCAGAAGAAAACAACTTTCATACAAAACGTCAACAATCGATGTTCCGCTGCGCACAAAGCTTAATTGAATATGTATCAATATATGATCAACCTGTTGTGTGTACGGCAGAGCTCGGTAAGATTCCAACAATCATACGAATATGTAGGTATGCATCGTAAGCGACTCCACTGATGATTTGCACGCTGGCTACACAGCTATATTTAACCGAGCTTCAATTTGTTCCTTCACAAACAACCTCTTACCTCTCCACAGCTCATTGAATGGATATTAAGAAAACACAGATCACTTTTAAACTCACCAGCTTCCTCTCACTTGTGACATTAACTTAACATTCAGGAAATAAAGTTAAAACCCGCTTGAAACACAGCCACCAATCACTTACAAGGTGGCATGATGAGCACACCAAACTACAGAAGTGCACAAACTTTCAACTGATCAAACATTTGTTTTCTCATCCTTTCTCATTTTTTCGTTTCTGCGTGTCGATTCTGTGTGTTCTAGTTACACTTTTGCGACTTTGCGTTTCGATTTTGGGATTTATCGTACCGATATGGGACTTTCTCATTTCGTTTAGTGGAGCCTGCACTGTGTATTTACACGAAGATAACATTTTTATGGACGTGAGCAAACACAAAGTCGACCTGATTAAACGCAAAAGTGAAGTGATAAATTGCGAAAGCGCGCAGTGGAGCCCGGCAGTAACTGTTCAGCTGCGATAGGGGTAATGTCCTGCCGGTCCGACCCAGCTCACCTGACACTTGAACTCGCGATTTATCGGCTCTCTGCAAGCGTCATGCCCAGAAGGCATTGAACCAGCTGACCCGGCCCGCACGGTTCAAACCACGTGACCATTGCCTAACGCTAGCCTTTACGCAGGAGCCCCATTCATTCAGCCGACCTCCACCAATCCCAGTCGCGCAGCTGCTTCGAGAGCGCTGACTGGTCGCGTGCGGTCATGGCTGGCTGGGGGATCATAGGCGTATGTAGGAACTCAGTTAAGAACTTAGCCGATAGATGGCTCTGAAGATTGTTCGCAAATTGCAGAAAATTGGACGATCGGAAAACAAAAACATGCGATTCATATTTAGGTAGACAAAGCCAGCGACCAGCACATAAACTTGCCAACGATTCCGCCAAACGGTATAGGAGATATAAGCGATTTGCTGACTAGCCACTAGTACCTGCCATTACTTTTGCAGTGACCTGTACCTACTGTTTTATGTCTCGTGACGCCGGGCTAGGAATAGCCACAATGTGTGTGGATGGCCCGAAGTCGTTAAATACAAATACAAATACAAAATGTTTTTGCACGTGGTTACATGCGCGCATGCGCATGATGGGTGTGATGCGCGGCATGGAGGCATCGATGAGGCGCTCGAGGTAGCGAAGCCGGTGCTCCGTCTGGGTCACCCCGGCCTCCGTCGCCATCGCCTCGTGGAAGCTGGCCGCCATGGTTCTCTTCATAGCCGCCTTCATGGCCGACCAGCACTCCTCGATGGTGTTGAGAGGCGCGCTGTAGAGAGCGGAGCGGATGATCTCCGCGCCCTCGAACTCCGGCTCTGCTGGGATGGTCTCCAGGTCAGTGTGGACTGGAGCCTCGAACTCCGGCTCTGCTGGGACGGTCTCCAGGTCAGTGTGGACTGGAGCCTCGAACTCCGGCTCTGCTGGGACGGTCTCCAGGTCAGTGTGGACTGGAGCCTCGAACTCCGGCTCTGCTGGGACGGTCTCCAGGTCAGTGTGGACTGGAGCCTCGAACTCCGGCTCTGCTGGGACGGTTTCCAGGTCAGTGTGGACTGGAGCCTCGAACTCCGGCTCTGCTGGGACGGTCTCCAGGTCAGTGTGGACTGGAGCATTATCGCAGACCACTGTGATGCGATCCACGGGCTCCTAACAGTGGCGGAGGGCTCGCCGAGGCCATTCGCAGCAGTCGTCCTTCCGGAACGATCCCCGCCGCCGCTCCCAGTACACCATGCCGGTCTGACTGATGGCGCCGATGACGTGTCCGTTGGCACCTTTGCTGGTGGCAGTCTTGACGCTGCACCGTGTCCCGCGGCGGGACCGCCCCTCTGTGCGCCGGAGGAAGAGGTTGCTGACGCTGTTGGTCTCATCATGTAGAGTACCATCTTCCCTTGCACCGTTCGCCTCCATTATTTTTCTCACAAAGGCAGCGCTTTTTTTCTTTATGTTCTGTGCTGTTCATTGTCACCGGCTGCGGTAGGACCTTCTTGATGGTGTAGAGCTGTCCATGCAGGTGCCTGTGGATTGTATTAGTGGACAGCTCCACACCAGTCTCCTCGCGCAGCTTGTTGGCCATTTATTTTAGAGAGATCTAACGGTTGGTCTCCACTAGTGGTGCTAGTTTCAGAAAATATTTGTCCAATGTCCGACCGATGTCCAAGACCATGGTCAGCTGTCTGTCCGAAACTGTCCGAAAATCATTGTTTGTCCTAAATTTGTCCGAAAGCAGAAAAAGTGTTTTATATGAAATGTAAAACAGTGTGTCATTCGTTTAATAAAAAAGTAACTAAGTGATTTTCGCGACAAGCTATCCTTGGGCATTGGATGTCCGAAAATGTCCAAAGAAATATCCTTATGTCGTCCGAAAACCGAATCGGTCTTCGGACAAATTCGGAATTCCGAAAATGATTGTACCGATTGGCACCACTAGTCTCCACATTGCCCACCAGCTTCTCTACCATTGCCGCGTCCACCTTGCGGACCGTTGCACCGCCCCGCTTCCGAGGTGCCCTGTCACCGTCGCCGTCACCCTCCCATCGGCGAATATATACGATAGACCGTCTTGACGGCGACACCATTGGCAGTAGCGGCCAGATTCCAGTCGCCACCAGCCCGGAAACAGTCCGCTTCCGAGCATCGGCTGGCACGCGTTGATATTTACCACGCCGGGGCCGGCCTTTACACCACGTTTCGGCGTGTTTGCTGGCACGTAATCGATCTCTTCGTCCTCCATGACTGCGAGGTCACCTTGCTCATTGTAAAATAAATGTATTGATGGCATCTTAAAATTACCTTCAATCACTTATAACAAATTATTGTTATGTAGCTGCACTCCAGACACTCCAATACTTCTTCAGAATCAATATGTGAAGTCAAGAGTAAATTTGACTCGCGTGCAATTTTTGTATTCATGCGCCATGCTTTTTGTAGATCTACATATAAAAGTGATCTATCCCTTTTGACGGTATCGGTTTCTGCAATGCATAAAAAATACTTCAAAAATCAAAGCATTCAAATATATTTAAATCTATGTAAATGCTTGATGTAAAAGAAACACCGCGAATAATACCGTACACCATACACCGTTTTAAACTGCATTTCAACTATATTAATATGCAATTCATATATTTTAAATTGGTCTTCAACTGTTTTATTTCGGTCTTCAGCTATTTGATATCAGCTATTTGAACAACTGATTTGGTCGTCAGTTGTTTTAATTTGGTCGTCAGTTGTTTTAATTTGGTGTTCAATTGTTTTAATTTGCGCCTAAAAAGGTGTAGAGATATTCGATACATTCCATAGATTCACTGAAACGACACATTTCACAGCCGACTCGGAAATTCGACACATTCGATACATTCGCAAAATTTGCTAAGTTTGTGGCCGATTCGAGACATTCGATAAAATAGCAAACTGGTCCTGAACACCAAAAGATAGCAAACATATCACTCATTTGAAAGCTCGTGGCATGGCGAGGTAAACAATTAGTCCAGTTTTGCACTACCTGTCTTTGTTTGCTTGATACCTTCGCCAACATCCTACGGCTCGCAGCCGACTTGAGACATTCGACACATTCGATACATTCGTTCAAATGGTATTGTTCTCAGCCGACTAGAGATATTCGATACATTACCGCGACACATTTACCCTTTACATTACCCCTTTACCCAGCCGACTCGAGGGATTTGACACATTGGATACATTCGCAAAATGTATTAATTAGATTACTCGGCTGCTTTCCAAAGCGTGAATCATTCGCTTCTCATTCACAAACTAAAACATTCCTATAAATTGGATGAAATTGCCTTAAAATGGTTCGTCTCATATCTGCCCGATAGGCATCAGAGGGTCATCATCAACGGCAAAACATCCAACTGGAAGCCAGTAATAACCAGTAAAGAAACCAAACCAGAAAAGAAACCAGAAACCAACTAGAAACCAGTTCCAGAAGGATCTCTTTTGGCTCCGCTTCTGTTCTCACTTTGTATTAACGACTTGCCTCCTGAAATTGATTCCGGCTGCCTTCTGTATGCCGACGACGTTAACAATTTTCGCAGCATTATCTCCCCATCTGACGGACTGCTGCTGCAGCAGGATCTAGGTCGTCCGACAGCCTGGTCCGTCAGATGGGGACTTACTCTAAATCCAAGTAAATGTAAATTGTTCACGATCACCCTCGGGAGCGCGCCCGTCCGGACAGAGTATTTTATCAATGCCACGAAACTCGAGCACGTTGGAGAGATTCGCGACCTGGGTATCACTCTAGATACTAAGCTCACTTTCGCCTCTCACATCAACAACATCGTTAACTCACATCAACAACATCGTTAACTCACATCAACAACGTCGTTAACTCACATCAACAACATCGTTAACTCACATCAACAACATCGTTAACTCACATCAACAACATCGTTAACTCACATCAACAACATCGTTAACTCACATCAACAACATCGTTAACTCACATCAACAACATCGTTAACTCACATCAACAACATCGTTAACTCACATCAACAACATCGTTAACTCACATCAACAACATCGTTAACTCACAACAACATCGTTAACTCACATCAACAACATCGTTAACTCACATCAACAACATCGTTAACTCACAACAACATCGTTAACTCACATCAACAACATCGTTAACTCACATCAACAACATCGTTAACTCACATCAACAACATCGTTAACTCACATCAACAACATCGTTAACTCACATCAACAACATCGTTAACTCACATCAACAACATCGTTAACTCACATCAACAACATCGTTAACTCACATCAACAACATCGTTAACTCACATCAACAACATCGTTAACTCACATCAACAACATCGTTAACTCACAACAACATCGTTAACTCACATCAACAACATTGTTAACTCACATCAACAACATCGTTAACTCACAACAACATCGTTAACTCACATCAACAACATCGTTAACTCACATTAACAACATCGTTAACTCACAACAACATCGTTAACTCACATCAACAACATCGTTAACTCACATCAACAACATCGTTAACTCACATCAACAACATCGTTAACTCACATCAACAACATCGTTAACTCACATCAACAACATCGTTAACTCACATCAACAACATCGTTAACTCACATCAACAACATCGTTAACTTACATCAACAACATCGTTAACTCACATCAACAACATCGTTAACTCACATCAACAACATCGTTAACTCACATCAACAACATCGTTAACTCACATCAACAACATCGTTAACTCACATCAACAACATCGTTAACTCACATCAACAACATCGTTAACTCACATCAACAACATCGTTAACTCACATCAACAACATCGTTAACTCACATCAACAACATCGTTAACTCACATCAACAACATCGTTAACTCACATCAACAACATCGTTAACTCACATCAACAACATCGTTAACTCACATCAACAACATCGTTAACTCACATCAACAACATCGTTAGTAGAGCACGCCGCAGCCTCGGATCATTATTCAGATCGTTTCAAACCGGTTTATGAGGCTCAAAATTCAATAAAAACGCTTGGATGTGTGCCTACTTCTCCAACGTCCGCTCTATTCTACAATATGGTAATGTGATCTGGACGGGTGCGACCGATACCCACGCAGTGCGGATCGATCGAGCACAACATACATTGCTTATATTGCTTCTATCAAACACAACATCCGGACACGCCGCTTCCCTGGCATATACTGATCTTTTGAGTCACTTTCAGATAACTTCATTAGCCTCGCGTAGAGTTCAACACGACCTACTTTTCATCACGAATGTTCTCAACTAAAAACTAGATTCTCATATCCTTTTACGCAGCATTTCACTTCATTCACCTACTCGATCGATCCGCACTCAAAGACTCTTGTATGTGCCCCGTTCACGAGTTAACACCGTGACACGGGGTTTATTCTGCGTAGTACCACATCTAGTCAATTCCTTTTTAAGCAGCGTTCCGGAGGCAGACGTTTTTGCAGACGCTTCTGGTACGTTTAAAGCCCGTGTCTTAACTTGGATAACATCTCTTTAGCACTGCGTTGTCTTTTACAAACGCTGTTTTTAACCTTTACATTGTATCATTTATTTTGTTGCTTATATATATATATATATATATATATATATATATATATATATATATATATATATATATATATATATATATATTGTATATATATATATATATATATATATATATATATATATATATATATATATATATATATATATATATATATATATATATATATATATATATATATATATATATATATATATATATATATATATATATATATATATATATATATATATATATATATATATATATATATATATATATATATATATATATATATATATATATATATATATATATATATATATATATATATATATATATATATATATATATATATATATATATATATATATATATATATATATATATATATATTAGTTTTTGTCCTAAATCTGTATCATTTTATTGTGTATGTATAGCGTGTTTTACTTATATTGTGAAGTACATGTTATATATGTATCTTGTAAGTGTACTGTCTGATGTCCGTATCTTTTTTACTTCACCTGTTAGTGGAGGCGACCCTGTTGGTGTGATCGCTTGAATAAATACAATTCAAATTATTATTTTTGGGCCGATTCGAGACATTCGATAAAATAACAAACTTATACTGAAAACCAAAACATAGCAAACATACCCCTCATTTGAAAGCCCAGTCGGAGGGCCTACTGTGGTTCCCGGAGGGCCCACCTTGTCCTCCGGAGGGCCCATCATGTCCTCCGGAGGGCCCACCCTGTCCTCCGGAGGGCCCACCCTGTCCTCCGGAGGGCCCACCCTGTCCTCCAGAGGGCCCACTGTGGACTCCGGGTCCGACAGTGGCCTCCTGAGGGCCCATTTTGACCTCCAGAGAGCCCTCTCTGGCATCTGAAGGGCCCACTCGGGCCTGAGACGACTCAATCTGGCCTGCAGAGGCCCCGAAGACGAAAAGTGTTGCCTGATCTGAGAGGTTACCAGGTTGGTTTTGTGAGGCGAAATTCATTTCTGACTAAAAAATAATTAAATTCCCTTAGGTGAAGATAAAAGACAATTCGTCAGTACACTCCTTGATTTCTCATTGCTTTATCGTTTTACTCGGTACAAATCCGACCCGAACAGTATCCCTTGGAATAGAAAACGAGGCACCCAAACCTAAAGTGGTTGTTAATAGCGTCTATCGCGGTTTATCTTGCATTTCACAAACTGCGCTTCGGCGTGAATAATCGTTTTCGTTATACCAGTACAACAAAGAAGCTGGTTTGGAGGGGCCAAAGGCCAAAAAGTCACACATTTTTTTTTTTAATCTCGGATTTCGCTCCTTCATGCATTAATTAATAGGCGATTTAAACCAAACTTCCCTTCGTAAACCATTGAGTGGTAAAAATACATAAATACCCCGCCCAGGTATTGAGAAGATTTTCGTCCAGTCCTATACCTCCTTCTGTGGCCGCAAACCCCATGCATCCAGCGTTCGACCCATGTATCCAGGGAGAGGGTGGGAAGTATAAAAAGACAGGACCACCGGGAACGTCAAACGTCAAAGAGAAATTGGCTAAGTCCGTGATCGATCAGCCAGGCACGCCCCAGGACAGTCGGCATTCACTATCGCCCGTACAGCGTCCGATACCTACCTGACCGTGCAGGGGAGGGGGGAGGAGGACCCCCTGATGTTTTGCTCCTAATTGAGTCCTAATTACGTTTTGCTCCTAATTATCTTTGATTAAAAAACGAGCGTGTTGCTGGTGATGAGAGGAAGCCGTTGATATCCAATTTTAGCGTCCGGTGTCATTAGATGACCTCTGAGGTCATGTCAATGACCCGGATGTCATCCAAATAGTTAATGCATAGAAATTGAATTATAATCGAGCTAGAATCGTGAATGCGCATACAATTATGCAAAATGGGCGCTAAATTTGAAATCCGCGTCACAAAATGTCCTAGAAACTACCAGAGTCCAAAAAGGTCATATCAGGTCATCGGAGGTCAGTCACCTCGGTTGACCTGTGAAAATGCATGACCCTAGTGGAACATATAATCATGTAAAATGGATGCCAAATTTGAAATCAGCGTCACAAAATGTCCTCGAGACTGCCAGAGGCCAAAAACGTCATCTCAGGTCATCGGAAGTCATTCTCAGAAGTCAACTGAGGTCACAACAGGGTCCTAGGATTGCTCTGGAGCTGGGGTGCGGAGTGGAAAATTCCGGCCAAAAATAAGCATAAAGAGTGGAAAAGTCAACAACAAAAACAGATGTATTCGTATTTATCAATTCCCAATTACCCGCTTACCAGAATGAGTTATTACCTATGCCAATTATTAGGACAGTCTTTCCCTCCACAGGCCACCGGGAACGTCATCCCGGATTCATAAATCAGTATCAAGGTTCCAATTATCCAATACATTTTGAAATAAAGAGTGGAAAATTAACAATAAAACGCAGAAAAGAAGGGGAAAAATAGTATCTATAGAGTGTCGTTTTCCACCCAAATTTTCCAATGATAAGATACTGGGTCACAATCTGAGTGGAAACCATAAATGTCACCTGTTAACACCTGTGCATATGCTCCTGAGCAACAAACACTCGGAAACTGCACAAGTTACAAGCATCGATATTGCGGGACGCCAGTTGCGCCTGACCTGACCTTGCAAAACAAGTCATAGGTCACAGGTCATGGAGAGTAGAAATTTCAAATTTTCCGAGTATGTGTCAAATGGTTCAAATGGTTCAATACTGTAAGTTCCATCGTAATCGGTTGATAACTACGCGAGTTATTCTGAAGAAAAAAACGAGGGGTGGCATCCACCCCCCCCCCCTACACTGGCGAGGGTTAAGACAGCAAGTTGCTTCGGCGAATATGGGCATTCCTCGATACCGGCCGAAAAGCGAACCACTGCCCGCAAGTCATATCAATACTGCTCGGTAAGGCAGTATTGGTATGACTTGATACGACTACTGATCGGTAAGGCAAGTCAATAGAGAGGTGCTAAAGATCGCGAAAGATTGACTACGTAGTCCTGGTTGTGATAGACTATCCACTCTTTTGCCTAAACTGGCTTTTCACTTACCAGTGAAAAGCCAGTTACTACCTACCTACCGGTTTTCGTTCTGCCTTCGGAATCCCACCCTGAGTGTCAACCTCACTGGCAGTCTGCTCGTTACTACAACTTCAAATCCGCTGCCCAACAACATTGGCGTTTTTCAAGGCTATGTGGCTACGCTCTCGTTCCACTTTTATACTTCGCCAACGACCTCAGTCTGTTCGCCGAAGACGCAGTAGCTGTACAGTGTATAGTACGCCGAAGATACACAAATTCTAGTCAGTGGCAAAAATGCTTAAATATGTAGTGTCATCAGCGAAATGGAACAAGTTTGGCCTCGTTGGGCATCTGGTTTCATGCAAACGGTATCAAAGTCAATGCCGCGAAAACTCAGCTGATGCTGCTTGGCAGCCCCAAAATGCGCGCACCGTCTCAAATGTCACCATCACATTACTCGAGCACGACCTGTTCCAGAAAACAAACCGGGTATGATCTGAGGCAGTCGCACAGTCTGCAGATGGTCGACAGCTTTGTCGATCATCGCTGAGGGCATGCGGCCGACTTCTGCGATGATGGCGCGCTTCAGGTCTTCTGTTGGTCTGGGCTTTTCTTTGTAAACACGGTCCTTGACCTTAGTAAACACGGTCTCCCCACATAAAGAAATCCAATGGACTGAGGTCCGGGAAATAGGGTGCCCACGCACCTCCGCCTTGAGGCTGACAGAGGCAGTGCCTGTACAAATGTCATGGCTTATCTGTTTTGCCATGAACTGGTGAATATAACGATACTCGAATTTTTAATATTGTTTGTTTATAACCGAAATTATTACGGAAAATCACAGTATCTTTTTTTCCGGACACCCTGGAATGTAGGCTTCCACACAAAACGCCTTTTCAATATAAAACACATCTCAAAGGACTTATTTCTGTGTTCATCGGTTTTGCTACGTTCCCAGCTATAATCATGAAAAGTTTCAAAAAATTAGCACGTGCATATTGAAGCACGAGCTAAAATCCAGAGTATGTTTTTTTCGGACACCCTGTATATAAATACATGTAATTACATTGCTACAAAGGAAACGCACTCCACATGCCGCCCATTGTATTGCAAACAATCATACGCAAAAGCATCATCGAGCGAGAAATCATGAGCAAAAGACATATTCAGTCAGACACTTAACATACCATATATGCCATACGCATCGTTTCGGTTGAGTGTGTCGGTCAAAAAGATGGCTGGAACATTTCAAACCAAATGCTAAATGTCCCGTATTTCGACATAGGTTCTGGACAGTACAGATAAGGGTAGGTACACAGGAACTCAAAGTTTATACGTGCAACAATGTCGAAACGCTGCACATCACAGAAAAAATTTGGGAGCAAAATAAGATCCAACACCTTTAAATGCGAAAAGAAACTTCCAGGAAAAGGAAATTAGGCAAATTTACAAAAGCAATGCCAACATTTTCAATAACACAGTCTGCATGCAACAATGGTCAGGCAGCACACCTTTCAAAGACGGTATTAAGTCTACATGGTTCTACAATTGTGCCGCTCGCATACCAGTCATTGCGCCTGTTGACTGTACGATTTAACCATTTTTTCTTCTTCAACCCCATCCAGTTTAACTCGCGCCCTTCTGAGGAGGGAGGGAGGGTTTGAACAAGCCCCTATGGTTTTCACAAACGACCAAACCACGGCCCTTTCAGTGATGATTTCCGTGATCACACATTATCAGTGATGACTGATGAGTCATCAGTGATCTTTTGCGCGACGTTCTTAAATTCTTGATTCGAGGTCATCTCAAGTCACGGCTCTAGGTCATTTCAGGCGAGCCCATCTCCACAAGTTAAAAGTGCCGTCACTCACAGAATAAGCAATTGGTTGACTTCAAAGTAATTGGTTGACTGCAAATGTACAGCATATCATGAGGGACTGGGGACTGCAATCCTGCTATCTCAGAATTATTGGATCTGTGCCCTAAAATCGGCCAATTTTGTTATCTCGCCATTAAAGTCAGTGAGAATATATACAAATGATTGCTTTTCAGAGGATACGCATTAGATCGAACCAACTCTTTCAAGATCATGCCATTTGTTATTCTTGGTTCAGGTGCCAAATTTATGCCAAAAAACTTTCGATAGAATATGGTTTCAGGGAAGACACTGATACCATTGAGTTTGTCCCATCGAGAGACGCGTTTATTATCTAAAATAACGAAATAATGTATAACAATAATAGCCAACGTGACCCTTGGTGACCTTTGGAGCCGAAACTATTGAACTAATTTAAAATATATGGCATCCCAACTATTGCATTTTTTTTCGATATATTTTTTACTGTGTTTCCGTCTGCTGCCATTTCCATGATTCCCGATATAGTTGCGGTCTCTAGGGCAGACTCCATAAATTGCCAAATTTGACTTGAATAAACGCCGCTTTTCAAACAAAGCAGAGCGCGGAAATCTCAGATTCCCGGCTGAACGTGGTTAACAACATAGTTAGACCAAAGCTACCCGTTGCCAGTGCCCGTGCCATCCATCGATACAGTCAGACGAGCCAACAGTCCATCTTCACAACATCCGAGAACGAAGCTGAAACTACTGCATTTATACTGCATTCACACAGTGTGCCTCGGGCATGGGAAATCGGGAATGGACTTGCGGGCCAGCAGTTGTCACGCCGCCGCGATACCACACAACTATGGTCTGTTGAGCGACAGGTGGCCGCGTGTGACCGACCGTCTCGGATTCAGTCCGGCCCACACACACCTCCGAAGGCCGCCACGCACTGCTGAACAGCTGAACAATGCACCCATAACCCCCCTCATAATCTCACCTCCGTGGCAAGCACAACATCCCGGTAATATCAATGTACACAGCACTGACAGCGGAACCGGTCGGCGCTACGGTGCGGCCTGTGACCTAGTGCGGCCTGTGTGACCCAGTGAGGCCCTGTGTGACCCAGTGAGACCCTGTGTGACCCAGAGCGGCCCTGCGCGTCCTAGTGAGGCCCTGAGTGACCTAGTGCGGCCCGCAGTGCGCGGGCCGCCGCCGTCGGCTCCTCCCGCAGCTTCCTCCCGCAGCTCCTCGCTAAGCTCCCACCACTACCGTCCGTCCGGCGTTACGGCGGTGCGTCGGGCGCGTCGGGCGCGTCGGGCGCGTCGACGGCCTCCGCACCGTCGACCGACACCACGACGGTGCTGCTGTTGGCTTTCCACGCAAGGTACGTGTTCCAAAAGATGGCAATCGCCTGCACGAACAGCACCTGGTGGTGCAGCGGGATGAAGTAGAAGTTGATAAGCTGCACGGCCGGCCACAGCTGGAACACAGAGCGGCACAGTCAGTACATCGTCACGGGCCCGGCGGAGCGACGGAGCTGAGACAGTCAACACGAGCACCCGTCAGTAGGTTAGGTCAGTAGTCAGTACACCGTCACGGCCCCGGCGGAGCGACGGAGCTGAGACAGTCAACACGAGCATCACCAGTCAGTAGGTTAGGTCAGTAGTCGGTACACCGTCACGGCCCCGGCGGAGCGACGGAGCTGAGACAGTCAACACGAGCATCACCCGTCAGTAGGTTAGGTCAGTAGTCGGTACACCGTCACGGCCCCGGTGGAGCGACGGAGCTGAGACAGTCAACACGAGCATCACCAGTCAGTAGGTTAGGTCAGTAGTCGGTACATCGTCACGGCCCCGGCGGAGCTGAGACAGTCAACACGAGCATCACCAGTCAGTAGGTTAGGTCAGTAGTCGGTACATCGTCACGGCCCCGGCGGAGCTGAGGCAGTCAACACGAGCATCACCAGTCAGTAGGTTAGGTCAGTAGTCGGTACATCGTCACGGGCCCGGCGGAGCGACGGAGATGAGACAGTCAACACGAGCATCACCAGTCAGTAGGTTAGGTCAGTAGTCGGTACATCGTCACGGCCCCGGCGGAGCGACGGAGATGAGACAGTCAACACGAGCATCACCAGTCAGTAGGTTAGGTCAGTAGTCGGTACATCGTCACGGGCCCGGCGGAGCGACGGAGCTGAGGCAGTCAACACGAGCATCACCAGTCAGTAGGTTAGGTCAGTAGTCGGTACATCGTCACGGGCCCGGTGGAGCGACGGAGCTGAGACAGTCAACACGAGCATCACCAGTCAGTAGGTTAGGTCAGTAGTCGGTACATCGTCACGGCCCCGGCGGAGCGACGGAGCTGAGGCAGTCAGGCCAATCAAGATTCCCCATGTTGAATGGCGACAAACTTAAAGGGAGTGTGCCTACTCACATCGCTTAGTTGGGGTTATTGACACTGGTCTATAGAACACAATTTTCTGAATTCAACCAATACTTAATTTCTCCAGATTCACCCTAGTTGCTGAGATATTCAAAGACTCCAGGAATTTGCTTGGGAGCAAAAAGTTATCGGGTAGACTCCAGAGAGCTTCCGCTACTAGAAGTACTGGAACTATCGATTAAACTGCTAGCATATTGTTAGCGCCGGCCAATAGCAATTCAACAAAACAGCTCGTGCACGCTGATAGCAGCAGCCGAACAGAAACTGGACGGCCATCATGTTTTCCGATGATGGCCGATGGCAATTTTTTGAAGAAGATATCAATTTAGAGCTACGAAACTTGCACATAATAAAGTTCACAGTGGCAAGAACGTGCTGTGCAAAACTGGTCTTTCTATCTTGCATGATGTGACCGTAATTGTATTGTCTTATGTGCGTCGTTTTACATAACATCACCATAGTGGCGATCGTTTTATAGATATCGAAACAAAAATAAACAAAAAACAATATAAGTGAAAATTCAACTAAAGGGGCTCCAGATGTGAATTTCATCATATACAACAATCAAACCAACAGCTACTTACCGTATGAAAAATATTTTGACATTCCAAAACAGTAGGCACACTCCCTTTAAGGTCTAAATACATCTTTCATACACAATAGTACAGGCACAAGTGGAATATAGAGCCATCGGCCATGTTGTCATATATTTCCTGAACACAGACCCACGAGACCGGTGTGTGACATAACCTTGCTCTATTCAGCAGAGATCCGTTGAATTTATCCGTGCAACAATCATCAACAAAATTATCCGTCCAAAGGTGTGTATGAATGTGTGAATGCATGACTTAATGGGATCCAATTAGAGGGCTGTCATTTGCTGTCTTCAGCAATG
>JAXIVJ010017126.1:0-26943 GCA_036785665.1 Chirona hameri | reverse complement strand
CCTGTGACCTATCGTGATGAAACCCTGTGACATATCGTGATGACACCATGTGGCATATCGTGATGACACCCTGTGCCATATCGTGATGACACCCTGTGCTATATCGTGATGACACCATGTGACATATCGTGATGACACCATGTGAGATATCGTGATGACACCATGTGACGTATCGTGATGAAACCATGTTACATATCGTGGCGACGCCCTGTGACAATACCGTGATGACACCATGTGACATATTGTGATGACACCCTGTGACATACCGTGATGACACCCTGTGACACGTCGTGATGACACGCGATGACACGGCGTGACGACACCCTGTGACATATCGTGATGACACCTTGTGGCATATCGTGATGACACCCTGTGACACGGCGTGATGACACCCTGTGACACGGCGTGATGACACCATGTGACATATCATGATGACACCCTGTGACATATCGTGATGACACCCTGTGACATATCGTGATGACACCCTGTGACACGGCGTGATGACACCCTGCGACATATGGTGATGACACCCTGTGACACGGCGTGATGACACCCTGTGACATATCGTGATGACACCCTGTGACATATCGTGATGACACCCTGTGACATATCGTGATGACACCCTATGACACGGCGAGATGACACCCTGTGACATATCGTGATGCCACCCTGTGCCATATCGTGATGACACCATGTGACATATCGTGATGACACCCTGTGACATATCGTGATGACACCTTGTGACATATCGTGATGCCACCCTGTGACATATCGTGATGACACCCTGTGACATATCGTGATGACACCCTGTGCCATATCGTGATGACACCCTGTGACATATCGTGATGACACCCTGTGATACGGCGTGATGACACCCTGTGACATATCGTGATGACACCCTGTGCCATATCGTGATGACACCCTGTGACATATCGTGATGACACCCTGTGACACGGCGTGATGACACCCAGTGACACGGCGTGATGACACCCTGTGACACATCGTAATGATACCCTGTCACATATCATGATGACACCCTGTGAGATATCGTGATGACACCCTGTGACACGGCGTGATTACACCCTGTGACATATGGTGATGACACCCTGGGGCATATCGTGATAACACTCTGTGACACGGCGTGATGACACCCTGTGACACGGCGTGATGACACCTTGTGACACGGCGTGATGCCACCCTGTGACATATCGTGATGACATCCTGTGACACGGCGTGATGACACCCTGTGACATATCGTGATGACACCCTGTGCCATATCGTGATGACACCCTGTGACACGGCGTGATGACACCCTGTGACACGGTGTGATGACACCCTGTGACATATCGTGATGACACCCTGTGACATATCGTGATGACACCATGTGACATATCGTGATAACACCCTGTGACACGGCGTGATGACACCCTGTGACATATCGTGATGACACCCTGTGCCATATCGTGATGACACCCTGTGACACGGCGTGATGACACCCTGTGCCACGGCGTGATGGCACACTGTGCCACGGCGTGATGACACCCTGTGACATATCGTGATCACACCCTGTGACATATCGTGATGACACCCTGTGACCTATCGTGATGAAACCCTGTGACATATCGTGATGACACCCTGTGACATATCGTGATGACACCCTGTGCCATATCGTGATGACACCCTGTGACATATCGTGATGACACCATGTGACATATCGTGATGACACCATGTGACATATCGTGATGACACCATGTTACATATCGTGACGACACCCTGTGACAATACCGTGATGACACCCTGTGACATATTGTGATGACACCCTGTGACATATCGTGATGACACCCTGTGACACGGCGTGATGACACGCGATGACACGGCGTGACGACACCCTGTGACATATCGTGATGACACCCTGTGGCATATCGTGATGACACCCTGTGGCACGGCGTGATGACACCCTGTGACATATCATGATGACACCCTGTGACATATCGTGATGACACCCAGTGCCATATCGTGATGACACCCTGTGACATATCGTGATGACACCCTGTGACACGGCGTGATGACACCCTGCGACATATCGTGATGACACCCTGTGACACGGCGAGATGACACCCTGTGACATATCGTGATGACACCCTGTGCCATATCGTGATGACACCCTGTGCCATATCGTGATGACACCCTGTGACATATCGTGATGACACCCTGTGACATATCGTGATGACACCCTGTGACATATCGTGATGCCACCCTGTGACATATCGTGATGACACCCTGTGACATATCGTGATGACACCCTGTGACACGGCGTGATGACACCCTGTGACACGGCGTGATGACACCCTGTGACATATCGTGATGACACCCTGTGACATATCGTGATGACACCCTGTGACATATCGTGATGACACCCTGTGACATATCGTGATGCCACCCTGTGACATATCGTGATGACACCCTGTGACATATCGTGATGACACCCTGTGACATATCGTGATGACACCCTGTGACACGGCGTGATGACACACTGTGACATATCGTGATGCCACCCTGTGACATATCGTGATGACACTCTGTGACATATCGTGATGACACCCTGTGACACGGCGTGATGACACCCTGTGACACGGCGTGATGACACCCTGTGACACGGCGTGATGACACCCTGTGACATATCGTGATGACACCCTGTGACATATCGTGATGACACCCTGTGACATATCGTGATGGCACCCTGTGACACGGCGTGATGACACCCTGTGACATATCGTGATGGCACCCTGTGACACGGCGTGATGACACCCTGTGCCATATCGTGATGACACCCTGTGGCATATCGTGATGACACCCTGCGACATATCGTGATGACACCCTGTGACATATGGTGATGATACCCTGTGACACGGCGTGATGACACCCTGTGACATATCGTGATGACACCCTGTGACATATCGTGATGACACTATGTGACATGTCGTGATGACACCCTGTGACATATCGTGATGACACCCTGTGCCATATCGTGATATCACCCTGTGACACGGCGTGATGACACCCTGTGACATATCGCGATGACACCCTATGACACGGCGTGATGACACCCTGTGACATATCATGATGACACCCTGTGACACGGCGTGATGACACCCTGTGACACGGTGTGATGACACCCTGTGACATATCGTGATGACACCATGTGACATATCGTGATGTCACCCTGTGACACGGCGTGATGACACCCTGTGACATATCGTGATGACACCCTGTGGCATATCGTGATGACACCCTGTGACACGGCGTGGACACCCTGTGACATATCGTGATGACACCCTGTGACATATCGTGATGACACCCTGTGACATATCGTGATGACACCCTGTGGCATATCGTGATGACACCCTGTGACACGGCGTGATGCCACCCTGTGACATATCGTGATGACACCCTGTGACACGGCGTGATGACACCCTGTGACATATCGTGATGACACTCTGTGACATATCGTGATGACACCCTGTGACATAGCGTGATGACACCCTGTGACCCGGTGTGATGACACCCTGTGACATATCGTGATGACACCCTGTGACACGGCGTGATGCCACCCTGTGACATATCGTGATGACACCCTGTGACACGGCGTGATGACACCCTGTGACACGGCGTGATGACACCCTGTGATATATCGTGATGACACCCTGTGACACGGCGTGATGACACTCTGTGACACGGCGTGATGACACCCTGTGATATATCGTGATGACACCCTGTGACACGGCGTGATGACACCCTGTGACACGGCGTGATGACACCCTGCGATATATCGTGATGACACCCTGTGACACGGCGTGATGACACCCTGTGACATATCGTGATGACACCCTGTGCCATATCGTGATGACACCCTGTGACATATCGTGATGACACTCTGTGACATATCGTGATTACACCCTGTGATATATCGTGATGACACCCTGTGACACGGCGTGATGACACCCTGTGCCATATCGTGATGACACCCTGTGACACGGCGTGATGACACCCTGTGACATATCGTGATGACACCCTGTGACACGGCGTGATGCCACCCTGTGACATATCGTGATGACACCCTGTGACATATCGTGATGACACCCTGTGACACGGCGTGATGCCACCCTGTGACATATCGTGATGACACCCTGTGACATATCGTGATGACACCCTGTGACATATCGTGATGACACTCTGTGACATATCGTGATGACACCCTGTGATATATCGTGATGACACCCTGTGACACGGCGTGATGACACCCTGTGACATATCGTGATGACACCCTGTGACACGGCGTGATGACACCCTGTGACATATCGTGATGACACCCTGTGACACGGCGTGATGCCACCCTGTGACATATCGCTACGATCTGTATCTGCCAGAGACGACAGGGGAGCGTCGACCTCATCTGGCCGATTTCTCCATCTGGCTGCTGCCGCTGCTGTCCTGGTGACTGATGGCATAACGCAAGCGTTACGAAGTCTAGACGAGGTAAAGTTTCGCCAGACCAATACAAGCACACGGTATTGAATGTGTAAGCAGGGGCTTCACTGACATTTGTTTATGGTGATTAGCAATAATGTTCACCATTTGATAAATATGGTCAGCTGGATTTTTCCATGATAATACACATGGAGCTTTCACAGAATGTTCCGGCGGTAAACAGGTCCAAAATGATCGAAGTGAATCTAAAACTTTAATGTAACATTTCTGCTGTAATAAGGGAAGTTTTATCATCACGAGCAGCTGAGGGTCTTTGCTCAATTGATCAGGGAAACTTCGTGACTGCGTTTCGTAGTTCGACAGTGCCCTGAGAAGTGCACCTCAACGGAGCTATGTATATGTTCATAAGTATGCATAATGGAGTTCCTTGAAGATCGGCTATCGAAATGTAACACATCTTGTAACATGATCACGAATGTATCCCAGCGATTAGAACGTAGATAAGTGGATCAATAAATTAAGAATACGACCCATGTTTATTGTTCCAGTCATTGAATGCAAAACTAATCGAATGCACTAAGTGTGTCCAATTCGTTACATTATTACAACATAAATCATATCACATATTCAGTAAATTATAAATTAAATTACTCTTGAGTAGTGCAGACCATTTATTTCAGCCACCCCGACGATGGTCGCGTTCAGATTGCACGAAGCACATGAGGAAGTCGCAACACTTCTCGTATTCTGCAAGCATATTCTGCAAGCATCATTTACCTCAATTAGCGCCTTCCACTGCTGACACTACTCCAATAAACACTAGCTGCCAACAATTTACTCAACGTCGGAGACTGCGAAACAACTGCAATCCTATCTCCAGAAGTGTGGGGAGTCCCAGCCCAGACTAGACCAGCAGTTGCGAGAGAAACCGACATCTCGCCATGCCAGGAGAGCGAACGGAGGGAGCAGCAACTCTACTCGCCACCATCTGTCGACAATTCCGCCGCCGCGAACCCGCCGGAGCGAATTCTCGGCCGCGGCACAACATTTTCCGTCGCTCTCGCTCTCGCCCTCGCCCTCGCCCTCGCCCTCGCCCTCGCTCTCGCCCTCGCCCTCGCCCTCGCTCTCGCTCTCGCTCTCGCTCTCGCTCTCGCTCTCGCTCTCGCTCTCGCTCTCGCTCTCGCTCTCGCTCTCGCTCTCGCTCTCGCTCTCGCTCTCGCTCTCGCTCTCGCTCTCGCTCTCGCTCTCGCTCTCGCTCTCGCTCTCGCTCTCGCTCTCGCTCTCGCTCTCGCTCTCGCTCTCGCTCTCGCTCTCGCTCTCGCTCTCGCTCTCGCTCTCGCTCTCGCTCTCGCTCTCGCTCTCGCTCTCGCTCTCGCTCTCGCTCTCGCTCTCGCTCTCGCTCTCGCTCTCGCTCTCGCTCTCGCTCTCGCTCTCGCTCTCGCTCTCGCTCTCGCTCTCGCTCTCGCTCTCGCTCTCGCTCTCTCTCTCTCTCTCTCTCTCTCTCTCTCTCTCTCTCTCTCTCTCTCTCTCTCTCTCTCTCTCTCTCTCTCTCTCTCTCTCTCTCTCTCTCTCTCTCTCTCTCTCTCTCTCTCTCTCTCGTGCGGACCAGCCGGCCGGCAGACAATGAAAGTGAGAACTGTACAAGGTGCCGACGGCACGGCAGGAAAGCACCCGTCACTGTGAATGCGCGCATTTTGGAACCCAACGGCCATCAGAGTTGATGGCCGCCGTGCAAGACCGTGCAAGACAGTGCAAGACCGCGTGCACTGTAAATGAACCTCTTCAGGCCAGGAAAGCATCGAATCTGAGCAAGCTAGTTTTATTTCAGCTACCATCAACTCCCACTACAAGGCTGATATGAACTTGATCACGCTGTTAGAAATGCAAACATTAATGGTGTTTTGTTTGTTTACTGGAGTTTTGGGCTCTCCGACTCCTCAGGTCATTTTGCGCCAAAAACATATGGAATGGGATGATCTTCAGGATAAAAAGGGGCAATCTTTTCCCCATAAAGGAATGTAATGGTTTAATGGAATGAATGTAATGGTAAATCCTTGGGCCAAGCATATTTGTGTCGCATCATTTGCTATTACATCCAAGTTAAAAAAAATAACTTAAGTTACAAATTCAACAGGGAAATTGTACTTGTCAAGGTCATGACCAGTGGCATAAGATTTGCGCTGTTCGCATAAATCCTACCAATAATCAGTGTGATATCGTAAATCCACATTAGCCAAGTAATGGCCCATTGGCCACGGCCCTAAACAGACGGGTGGCAGAACATTTTCGACATTTACCCTTCCATTCGCAGGCGATTTGCTGGTTGGCTGATCACCAAGTGACGACATCGCGGGTCAAAACCATTTCTGCTTCAAGCGGCACCAAACGGCAATAACCTGTCAGAAGGGCCCATTCGCCTCTTCAGATCCCATTCGCCTCTTGTCAACGACCCAAAGAGCGGCGGTGTCACGCCTGGAAGCTACGCATCACCGAACATCACACCACTTCCATTTCGATTGAAGAACCATGGAGAAAGTTACCAGCAGACTCGAGCCTGTAAATCCATTGAAATAGAGCCATGTAGCGATTGGATGGCTACTTTTCACGAGCGAGCAACGACTTTCGCTGCACGACGCCTATTCCGAAGACACGAAGCCTCATCACAAGATTTGTGGAGGGAAATCACTTCGGCGACACTCTTCACAGATTCACGATGATCATGCAAACGCAATGGTGGGCAACTAGCGATTGCTACCGTGGTAAATCATTTCTGGTAGGCTCCGTGCAAAGTAGATTAGCAGAGCCCCATCATACGATAGATTTCTTCACACTGTAGTGAGTAGTGAAAGGCTACTTCAGCTGTGCATTTCATTTGAAGACACGTTAATTTGACCAAAGTGGGAGTAAATCTGTCAAAACACGCGCCATAGCTCGCCGTCAGAACCGCGCAAAGCAATTATTAATGATTCGGCTGAGCAGTTATTGATTTATTAATACAATAATTTATCCAATCCCCCTTTCCTCTTTTAAACCCATCGAAGTCAATTTGTATTCACCGACCTCAACAATTTAATACCACAACCGTCAAAGGAAACAATGTCACGGTGATGTTAATAGTTCTTGCTCACTGTTCACAAACCACTCCATTATAAACGGCTAAGCCACCGAGTTTCACATCAATATCGCGATTCACGACCGAGTTCCACATCAATATCACGATTCACGACCGAGTTCCACATCAATATCACGATTCACGACCGAGTTCCACATCAATACCACGCTTCACGACCGAGTTCCACATCAATATCACGCTTCACGACCGAGTTCCACATCAATATCACGCTTCACGACCGAGTTCCACATCAATACCACGCTTCACGACCGAGTTCCACATCAATATCACGCTTCACGACCGAGTTCCACATCAATATCACGATTCACGACCGAGTTCCACATCAATATCACGATTCACGACCGAGTTCCACATCAATACCACGCTTCACGACCGAGTTCCACATCAATATCACGATTCACGACCGAGTTCCACATCAATACCACGATTCACGACCGAGTTCCACATCAATACCACGATTCACGACCGAGTTCCACATCAATATCACGCTTCACGACCGAGTTCCACATCAATATCACGCTTCACGACCGAGTTCCACATCAATATCACGCTTCACGACCATAACGCCCATTACCATGCAAATTCCCGGCATAACCTACTTGTTGGCTGGCCACATACGCGTTTACCACCTTAGCCATGTCACAATGCTGTTTTTCAACTCGTGCGTTCAACTTCGACAGAGTTTGTGGCTTTATGACCGCCGCGGCAATCGGAACGTGACATATGACAGCAAAAACACACGGGAATCATGGGATGTGATGCATAGAATATGGCATATGGCAGACTGAGCCCAACAGGGAAGAGATAGTATTGTAAGCATCATTATATTTTACAAATTTTCAGACTTTAGAAACATGTCAATGACAATAATGACAGACTATATGTATAGGTATGGTAGAATATAAATATATTAGTAACATGACTTATGTGCAACAAATCAACCGATATAAATATCAACAACATAAATCAGACATCGCACATACGACTTATAGCACATGTAAATGACTGGCACTTAATACGACAAATGCCAGAGATTGACACACGACAGATAACACCTCATTAAAGCAGATGACACATTCAGACATACCGCACGACAGACGCCAAAAGCCTTTCCAGCATTGTGTGTTCGTTCCCTGCCGTGACATCTGCCTCCTCAGTCAGATCACCATAGGGCTCCCCATTCAGATCAGCGTGGAATGAATCCTTAGCCGAGAGCTGAGGCCTCATGCTGCGACACCACATCGTCACGAAGCCAGATGGCTTGATCACGTGACTCACAGTCGGCGCATCCTTTGATTCCGGTTGTCGTCACGTGGCCAGATGACGCCGTCTACAACGGTGACAAGAATGCCAGCGCGTGACTCACGGGTAGAGCACCCGAGGCTGACTGGCAGATGCTGACCGGCAGATGCTGACTCACCCGAGGCTGACCGGCAGATGCTGACTCACCCGAGGCTGACCGGCACCCGAGGTTGACCGGCACACGAGGCTGACCGGCACCCGAGGCTGACCGGCACCCGAGGCTGACCGGCACCCGAGGCTGACCGGCACCCGAGGCTGACCGGCAGCTGCTGACCGGCAGATGCTGACTCACCCGAGGCTGACCGGCACCCGAGGCTGACCGGCAGATGCTGACTCACCCGAGGCTGACCGGCACCCGAGGTTGACCGGCACCCGAGGCTGACCGGCACCCGAGGCTGACCGGCAGATGCTGACTCACCCGAGGCTGACCGGCAGATGCTGACTCACCCGAAGCTGACCGGCACCCGAGGTTGACCGGCACCCGAGGCTGACCGGCACCCGAGGCTGACCGGCACCCGAGGCTGACCGGCACCCGAGGCTGACCGGCACCCGAGGCTGACCGGCACCCGAGGCTGACCGGCAGCTGCTGACCGGCAGATGCTGACTCACCCGAGGCTGACCGGCACCCGAGGCTGACCGGCAGATGCTGACTCACCCGAGGCTGACCGGCAGATGCTGACTCACCCGAGGCTGACCGGCAGATGCTGACTCACCCGAGGCTGACCGGCACCCGAGGCTGACCGGCAGATGCTGACTCACCCGAGGCTGACCGGCACCCGAGGCTGACCGGCAGATGCTGACCGGCACCCGAGGCTGACCGGCAGATGCTGACTCACCCGAGGCTGACCGGCACCCGAGGCTGACCGGCAGATGCAGACTCACCCGAGGCTGACCGGCACCCGAGGCTGACCGGCAGATGCAGACTCACCCGAGGCTGACCGGCACCCGAGGCTGACCGGCAGATGCAGACTCACCCGAGGCTGACCGGCACCCGAGGCTGACCGGCAGATGCAGACTCACCCGAGGCTGACCGGCACCCGAGGCTGACCGGCAGATGCAGACTCACCCCGAGGCTGACCGGCACCCCGAGGCTGACCGGCAGATGCAGACTCACCCGAGGCTGACCGGCACCCGAGGCTGACCGGCAGATGCAGACTCACCCGAGGCTGACCGGCACCCGAGGCTGACCGGCAGATGCAGACTCACCCGAGGCTGACCGGCACCCGAGGCTGACCGGCAGATGCAGACTCACCCGAGGCTGACCGGCACCCGAGGCTGACCGGCAGATGCAGACTCACCCGAGGCTGACCGGCACCCGAGGCTGACCGGCAGATGCAGACTCACCCGAGGCTGACCGGCACCCGAGGCTGACCGGCAGATGCAGACTCACCCGAGGCTGACCGGCACCCGAGGCTGACCGGCAGATGCAGACTCACCCGAGGCTGACCGGCACCCGAGGCTGACCGGCAGATGCAGACTCACCCGAGGCTGACCGGCACCCGAGGCTGACCGGCAGATGCAGACTCACCCGAGGCTGACCGGCACCCGAGGCTGACCGGCAGATGCAGACTCACCCGAGGCTGACCGGCACCCGAGGCTGACCGGCAGATGCAGACTCACCCGAGGCTGACCGGCACCCGAGGCTGACCGGCAGATGCAGACTCACCCGAGGCTGACCGGCACCCGAGGCTGACCGGCAGATGCTGACTCACCCGAGGCTGACCGGCAGATGCTGACTCACCCGAGGCTGACCGGCAGATGCTGGCTCACCCGAGGCTGACCGGCAGATGCTGACTCACCCGAGGCTGACCGGCAGATGCTGACTCACCCGAGGCTGACCGGCACCCGAGGCTGACCGGCAGATGCTGACTCACCCGAGGCTGACCGGCACCCGAGGCTGACCGGCAGATGCAGACTCACCCGAGGCTGACCGGCACCCGAGGCTGACCGGCAGATGCTGACTCACCCGAGGCTGACCGGCAGATGCTGACTCACCCGAGGCTGACCGGCAGATGCTGACTCACCCGAGGCTGACCGGCACCCGAGGCTGACCGGCAGATGCTGACTCACCCGAGGCTGACCGGCAGATGCTGACTCACCCGAGGCTGACCGGCAGATGCTGACTCACCCGAGGCTGACCGGCACCCGAGGCTGACCGGCAGATGCTGACTCACCCGAGGCTGACCGGCACCCGAGGCTGACCGGCAGATGCTGACTCACCCGAGGCTGACCGGCACCCGAGGCTGACCGGCAGATGCTGACTCACCCGAGGCTGACCGGCACCCGAGGCTGACCGGCAGATGCTGACTCACCCGAGGCTGACCGGCAGATGCTGACTCACCCGAGGCTGACCGGCACCCGAGGCTGACCGGCAGATGCTGACTCACCCGAGGGCTGACCGGCAGATGCTGACTCACCCGAGGCTGACCGGCACCCGAGGCTGACCGGCAGATGCTGACTCACCCGAGGCTGACCGGCACCCGAGGCTGACCGGCAGATGCAGACTCACACCGAGGCTGACCGGCACCCGAGGCTGACCGGCAGATGCTGACTCACCCGAGGCTGACCGGCAGATGCTGACTCACCCGAGGCTGACCGGCAGATGCTGACTCACCCGAGGCTGACCGGCACCCGAGGCTGACCGGCAGATGCTGACTCACCCGAGGCTGACCGGCAGATGCTGACTCACCCGAGGCTGACCGGCAGATGCTGACTCACCCGAGGCTGACCGGCAAATGCTGACTCACCCGAGGCTGACCGGCACCCGAGGCTGACCGGCAGATGCTGACTCACCCGAGGCTGACCGGCACCCGAGGCTGACCGGCAGATGCTGACTCACCCGAGGCTGACCGGCACCCGAGGCTGACCGGCAGATGCAGACTCACCCGAGGCTGACCGGCACCCGAGGCTGACCGGCAGATGCTGACTCACCCGAGGCTGACCGGCAGATGCTGACTCACCCGAGGCTGACCGGCAGATGCTGACTCACCCGAGGCTGACCGGCAGATGCTGACTCACCCGAGGCTGACCGGCACCCGAGGCTGACCCGCAGATGCTGACTCACTCGAGGCTGACCGGCACCCGAGGCTGACCCTCAGATGCTGACTCACTCGAGGCTGGCCGGCACCCGAGGCAGACCGGCAGATGCTGACTCGCCCGAGGCTGACTGGCACCCGAGGCTGACCGGCAGATGCTGACTCACTCGAGGCTGACCGGCACCCGAGGCTGACCGGCAGATGCTGACTCACCCGAGGCTGACCCGCAGATGCTGACTCACCCGAGGCTGACCGGGAGATGCTGACTCACCCGAGGCTGACCGGCACCCGAGGCTGACCGGCAGATGCTGACTCACCCGAGGCTGACCGGCAGATGCTGACTCACCCGAGGCTGACCGGCAGATGCTGACTCACCCGAGGCTGACCCGCAGATGCTGACTCACTCGAGGCTGACCGGCACCCGAGGCTGACCCTCAGATGCTGACTCACTCGAGGCCTGGCCGGCACCCGAGGCAGACCGGCAGATGCTGACTCGCCGAGGCTGACCGGCACCCGAGGCTGACCGGCAGATGCTGACTCACTCGAGGCTGACCGGCACCCGAGGCTGACCGGCAGATGCTGACTCACCCGAGGCTGACCCGCAGATGCTGACTCACCCGAGGCTGACCGGGAGATGCTGACTCACCCGAGGCTGACCGGCACCCGAGGCTGACCGGCAGATGCTGACTCACCCGAGGCTGACCGGCAGATGCTGACTCACCCGAGGCTGACCGGCAGATGCTGACTCACCCGAGGCTGACCCGCAGATGCTGACTCACCCGAGGCTGACCGGGAGATGCTGACTCACCCGAGGCTGACCGGCACCCGAGGCTGACCGGCAGATGCTGACTCACCCGAGGCTGACCGGCAGATGCTGACTCACCCGAGGCTGACCGGCAGATGCTGACTCACCCGAGGCTGACCGGGAGATGCTGACTCACCCGAGGCTGACCGGCACCCGAGGCTGACCGGCAGATGCTGACTCACCCGAGGGTGACCGGCAGATGCTGACTCACCCGAGGCTGACCGGGAGATGCTGACTCACCCGAGGCTGACCGGCACCCCGAGGCTGACCGGCAGATGCTGACTCACCCGAGGCTGACCGGCAGATGCTGACTCACCCGAGGCTGACCGGCAGATGCTGACTCACCCGAAGCTGACCGGCAGATGCTGACTCACCCGAGGCTGACCCGCAGATGCTGACTCACCCGAGGCTGACCGGCAGATGCTGACTCACCCGAGGCTGACCGGCACCCGAGGCTGACCCGCAGATGCAGACTCACCCGAGGCTGACCGGCACCCGAGGCTGACCGGCAGATGCTGACTTACCCGAGGCTGACCGGCAGCTGCTGACTCACCCGAGGCTGACCGGCAGATGCTGACTCACCCGAGGCTGACCGGCACCCGAGGCTGACCCGCAGATGCTGACTCACCCGAGGCTGACCGGCACCCGAGGCTGACCGGCAGATGCTGACTCATCCGAGGCTGACCGGCAGATGCTGACTCACCCGAGGCTGACCGGCAGATGCTGGCTCACCCGAGGCTGACCGGCACCCGAGGCTGACCGGCAGATGCTGACTCACCCGAGGCTGACCGGCAGATGCTGGCTCACCCGAGGCTGACCGGCACCCGAGGCTGACCGGCAGATGCTGACTCACCCGAGGCTGACCGGCAGATGCAGTGGTGCGTTACAAACTTCCAGCGGTAAGTAAAAAAAAAACTTGTATGTCGTGGAAGTTTTCATCCATAACAGTTTCCCTTTTCATGAAGTTACGAACGCAAAACTCAAATTTGTATTTTAGAGAACAACTTTTTCAGTTTCTATGACATCGCACGGGTTCGTAAAATGGATCAAAACCTGTCTGTAAAACACACAACTAAGTAATTTTGTCACGTGTAAATGAATCTAACTTCACAGGATTATTTGAATATGTGTATGTCCAAACATTTAAGCTTAAAGGATACTTTGATGGAAACTCGTTGCCATTCATTAATTGCGTAATATTTAATTATTTGATCATCTGAAACACAATGAAGTAGGTGTCTCCAAAATTCAAAAGATATGAGAAGATAACACTTTTAGCGAACAGATGGCTAATTAATAATTATCACAATTCCACAAGGAGCACCATATGTCGTTCTGCTGTTCTTTGGAGTATGCTGCATCTCTCGACATCATCATTCATCACGAAGACGCTGATGATGCAACTCTTACCACTGCGATAAACTTCGCGCCGAGTGTCGCACCACCTACCCATCTCTGATAATGGACTAGCTGCAGGTTACCTAGCCCACTGTTTTTATGTATTTTATAAAAATTAAAAACAATAATACAAAATATTTTATCAAGTGTCACTTTACTGTAAATTCCTCCAAATTGTCAGTATTTACAATAATTAAGCATGTTTACGTAATTTATAATTCTGCTCTCTGATTGGTCGTGACGTCAGATGGCAATAGTTCAAGCGATCAAAGTTACTGTGAGGTAGTCTTAGGCGGCTCGGTTGACATATTCATTTTCAATATGGAGGTTCAACATTAAAATAAACAGCATATTTATAGCACGGAAATCAAAGCACGTGAAACGGAGAATTTAACCAGAGGCCTATTTCACAAAGCACAAAAGTTTGTAATTACAAAGAATTTCTTTGTCATTACAAATCATTTTTACACATGTTTGTAGTTTGGATTTCACAAAACCCCAAGGCAGTAAATCTCAATTTACTATTTACAAACTACTTTACAAAGATATTGTTTGTAAAAATGTTTGCAATTGCACATGTTCTATTTCTCAAAGGTTGACGGAAGTGAGGAAATGTTTGCAATTACAAACTTGTAATTCCAGTGGGTTAGGGGTTCTGAATTTCAGAAACTGCATTGACAGTTGACATTGTTTGACTGTTCAGGTTATTTTCTTGGTGAGGCTGTTACGTTGCCGAGGTTGCTAGGGTAGTGGTTTAGTTATGCATAGGTATAGCTGCCCCAAAAAAGTTATTTCCCGAGAGATTCGAACAGGGATCTCCAGCTTTGAAGTCCCAGTGCACCTTACCGATTGCGCTGTGAGGGGCGCCTCCGCGCGGAGAAACCGCATAGCGATAGAATTGCAGCGGTCAACGATGTCTTGTGCAATGTGCAGTGAACCTTCACCCTTTACGACGTAGGAAATCGGCTAGGTTAAGTGAACAAATGGTCGAGAAATTCAACGATCTTTCTTTTAAGAGTAGTTCTGTTGTTATGCTCCGCCACCTGGTGAATGGTCAAATTCTGTTTACTCTAACTGCTTATCAAGGTGTATTTTTACGATCAGAGTTTGCATTCCGATGAAATGTTAATTTAAAGATTATTCTCCCTATAACTAATTTTATATTGAATACAAAAATAAAGCACAATGTAAATATTTTTTTTAATTAATTTGTTAACAATCAAATTATTTGTCATTCGCATCAAGTTTAATACAAACGTTCTTGATTGCAAAGTTTTCTGCTGACTAAAATTCCTGTTTACAATTTTCTTTACAATCGGAAATTCAGAGGTGGCGAATGTTTGTGAAATAGCTTTTTGTGAGGCTTGCAATATTTTCTTGCGTTTGTAATCGCAAACATGTGTAATTACTAACTTCTTTGTGAAATAGGCCTCTGATGTCATTTAATTTGCAATCACGCGGTTTTACAGAAACAAGCATTAAAATAAAATTGTGGAATTCTACTTTGTGAACAAATCAATAATCTAAACGGAAGCTCAAAGACATTTTAACGGATCGCTACATCCAAAAGGGTCCTAGGGATGATCTAGATCTATCCATACAAGCTCTGGACCCGACAGAAGCTATTTCAGAACAACATTGAGGGCACAGTCGCATTTTGCAAGTTGTTTCTGGGGCAGTTTTTCAGTGAGGGTAGCCTCCGGATCTGAGCCCTCTTGACTACTTCCTGTGGAGGTACCTAAAATAGTTATAGGTGTTTAAGAAGAATCTCCAGACCAGGAAGCAACTAGAGAGCCGTGGGAGCTGCAGTGCAGGCCATCCCCGCCGACATGTACCCGTAAGCAGTGGTGAGTCAGCCGAAGCGGCCGAAGCGAAGCGGAGCCTCAGCCGAAGCGGAGCCTATCTCGAACATGTGCTGTAGTCTGTAGATGATATTAAGATGATGCTTTGTGTTGTTAATATGCACAGCATAAATCTACACGAATTTCTGAGCAGTTTGGTGTGAACAGTAAATCAGAGGAAAACGCTTAACCATTTTTATTTTCCACAGGAAACGCCGGGAAACGCCCTGCTTTTCCGGTGGCCGGCGGTTCACTATTGCCATCTGACGTCACAACATCAAGTGCTTTATCAATTATAAACTTTTACATGCAAATATCTCGCGAAATATTGATTTTTATGCAAAATGGTGTGTATCACGTTCATCATCACATTTTTCTGATTGTTTTGCAAATATTCACCAAACAACCTGCAACTAGTCCATTGTCCGAGATATAGCTGGATATAGTTGTTATCACCTAGAGCATTACATGTTACATAACCGATACCTCCGCCGCCCGCCAGCTGCAGCCCGTGACGTCATTAACCCAATGGAGTGACGTCACAGGTGACAGATGGCTCTTGCCGCCGTTCAGATGAGCCCAACCAATCGACCCGAGACGCCGATCTTCTGATTCGGCAGGAGGCGTGACGTCATAGTTTGAATCCCCCAGACGGGACGTCAACTGTTACGTCATCGATTACGTCAACGTTGACTTTGGCGGAAATGTCACCGATGACGTCATAGAGAGATGAGGATCGGAGCTGGTTGTGGGCGTTGGAAAAATAGGAAGTGATGGCTCCAGGTGGGCGAGCGAGCTGTGAGAAGTGCTCGCAGATGTCAAACAAAACTAAATTAGGAATCGCTCGGCCAGCGAAGAGTCGTTCACAATGGTTAGTTCCTGCCGTCATATTTGTGTTCCTAATCGAAGCCAGCTATAATGTTGTGCTGTGTTTGTGTTTTCTTTGTGTTGCTCGTTTCCCAGATAAGAGCCAACACTCTGCTTGCGTACTGTGACAGTTACATGTTGATTCACTGAAGATCAAACCAATGCAGAAAATGAAGAGACAAAAAATGACATGCAACCACCCCT
This sequence comes from Chirona hameri, assembly GCA_036785665.1. Taxonomy (NCBI): domain Eukaryota; kingdom Metazoa; phylum Arthropoda; class Thecostraca; order Balanomorpha; family Balanidae; genus Chirona; species Chirona hameri. The sequence continues at coordinate 9,870 of JAXIVJ010017126.1, read as the reverse complement.
TGCCGGGGGGGGGGGTTTAGACGCCCCCTTAACGTTTTTCGAGAATAAAAACGGCGGCGCGCAGCGCCGCCGTTATTAGCACAGCTGTTTGGGCATCAATTGCGCACATTATGTATAACAAAATACATCGGGTCATCTCAGGTCAGGTCACCAGACCAGGTCACGTGACCCCACCTCCAAAAAATGTTTCCGGTCGCACCACAGCCACAGTTTTTGGTCGATCGATTTCGTACTTACAGGATTTCATAAGAGCGGCGTACCTACAATACGTTTATCACGGATGCTTTGTTTGTATATCGGTGACCTAAGGTCGGGTCAATTTCGTGACCTCGCCATTATCAATCAACAGTCAGACCAACAGACCTCCGGTGACCTCATTCAACAGTCAGTCAACGGGGAAATAATCAAAGGCTTCCTATTCTGAGGATACGAATTACATCAGCCCAATTCCTTCAGGATCATGTTATCATATACCATTCTTGAAGTTCCATTTTACATTTTTGTTCACTGACCCCTACAGGGTCAGATGAGGTCACCCGAGGTCACAAACACTTTTTTCCAATAACTCTCGACAAAATCAAGATATATAAGTGGAACTGGCACCAATGTGTTTGTGCCGTCGAGGCACGTCTCCGAATGTGCCACATGACCTAATTGGGTCACCACTTGACCTTGACCTGAGGTCCATTTTTGTATTGATCTAACCTGGCCATAATGCATATGATACGAAGCGCCTTGATGAATCAAGCACGTTGGCGTCAAAACTATTGCCCTATCTCTGTTAGGTAAAATATATTTGTGAAAACTGTTTTGCTAAAAAATAGCCTTTTTGATATTTGATGAGCTCTGGAGCCTAAACTATTCACCTGAGCTCAAATCTGAGGACACCTTGTCGATTGCATTTTTCAATAACCTCCCATTGTTTGGTTTGCGTTTGTTCCTAGCTATCATAGCTTCTGTGCTATCTGGGAATTTCTGGAGCGAAGTCCTAAAACTTGGAAATCTGACCCTTGATGACCTCTGGTGATCTCAATATTGACCTGACAAAAAATGGTTAAATTGGTTTCAAAATGCATTCTGACGAGCTTTCGAACGGTGTTTTTGGTTTTTGTCTACGTCCATAGGAGCAGAGTTAGAGGGGGCGTCGACACACCCCTGACATGGCGCGGGTTTATGCTGTTAATTAAGCACACACTATTTTAAAGGAAAGTCGCGGGTTAACAATTGGCTTGCAAAGGCTTCGGCAGATAACCTTCATTGAATGTCTCTGGAAAAATGAACTTCTTCAATAAAAACAGCACAAAACACCCAGAAAGTGCACTGTAAATTGAGCAACTTCCATACCTGAAACCTCACGATGTTTCGTGGGGCGCGTTATATCGCTGTCTAACCATTTTTGTTTTACCCGGGCGGCCTACTGCCATTTCGGGTCTGGGGAAATTTACTTCTGGCAATTTGGCCAGGCAAAAAGTTACGATAACCGGTTTATGCTGACCCGGAGCAAATGCAAAGGGGAAAGAGCCTATCTTACGTTAAGTGATTCGTTCAAGCTAAATATATCATTTATTACGTAAGAACACATGACACACATACACATTTCCGTTTATTCGACACAGCAAGAACACATGACATACATACATACATACATACATACATACATACATACATACATACATACATACATACATACATACATACATACATACATACATACATACATACATACATACATACATACATACATACATACATACATACATACATACATACATACATACATACATACATACATACATACATACATACATACATACATACATACATACATACATACATACATACATACATACATATACTCGAATTGTCTGGTGTGAGAAGTGCTGGTGTTAAGTGTTGGAGCCAGGGTGCCATCATTGCAGCAACGGGAGAGCAGCTCACTCACCACTGACGTCACCGGCCCAAATACCGCGGTCGTTACACAGTGATAGTGTTGGAGCCATGGTGCCATCATTGCAGCAACGGGAGAGCAGCTCACACACCACTGACTGACGTCACCGGCCCAAATACCACTGTCATTACACACCTGTGGAGATCCACAGGATCTGAGCCCTCTTGACTACTTCCTGTGGAGGTACCTAAAATAGTTATAGGTGTTTAAGAATAATCTCCAGACCAGGAAGCAACTAAAGAGAGCCGTGGGAGCTGCAGTGTAGGCCATCCCCGCCGACATGTGCCCGTAAGCAGTGGTGAGTCTGAGGCGGAGGGCGCTCAGAGCTGTGCCTCAGCCGAAGCGGAGCCTATCTCGAACATGTGCTGTAGTCTGTAGATGATATTAAGCAACTAAATTTCAATTTCAATTTCAAAGGGTGCCATCATTGCAGCAACGGGAGAGCAGCTCACACACCACTGACTGACGTCACCGGCCCAAATACCACTGTCGTTACACACCTGTGGATCTGGGTGCCATCATTGCAGCAGCAGGAGAGCAGCTCACACACCACTGACGTCACCGGCCCAAATACCACTGTCGTTACACAGTGATAGTGTTGGAGCCAGGGTGGCATCATTGCAGCAACGGGAGAGCAGCTCACACACCACTGACGTCACCGGCCCAAATACCGCTGTCGTTACACACCTGTGGATCTCGCTACACAGGATAAGCCCGGCTCAAACATGTCCCGAGAGAGCCAGCGACCGCCCCTTCGCCGGGCATCATAAGCCGGAGTACGAAGAGAGAAGTAGCCGCCGCCACAGCTGAGCGGCACCGTTTGTGGCCGATCAAATCATCATCAAACTCCTCCGGATGTGCGGCCATCTACTGAAAGTTGGAGGGATATCAACATTTTAAAGGCCATTCTTTCCATGTAACCGGGTGTAAGTGTCATACGTGTAAATGCGAACATGTTGGGAAGAGACGCGTCCCCTCTTCCCTCTGCTGATGACGCCCAGTGACGCCTGTGTACCAGCTTGACATCGGGACTGGCGGATCCAGCCGTCGTTTGTTTGTGTGTGTGTGGGGGGGGGGGGGGGGATCGGTGGGAGGCACTGGCGGATCCAGTCTCTCTCCATGGGGGACATCTTTTTGTCGCAAAAAAGGCACCCCTATATTTTTATCCGTGGGTTTGGGCCGGGCACCTTATCTTAGTATTCGATTAAGAAATTCACTTCAAATTCACACAAAAATGTGGATTTTTTCCGATTTTTTTTGTGGGGTTCAAAAACCAAACATTTTGGAAATCCGAGATAGCTATTTTGAAGAGAATGTCATTTCCTTTCCTTTGACGTTTTTATTTGCAATTTGCTTTGCAAAACTCAAAACAAACACAACTTTTTCACCAAAAAGGGCATGACATGACGTCATTAAAACGTCATTATCTCCCAAAATGCTACAACCATTTAATTGAAAGTTGGTGAAGAGATTCATAATTGATGCAGGATAAGGTACTGAAGTTTAACGTTGATATCTATCATAGTTTTCAGGTTTTTAAGAAAATCCGGGAGGGGGCAGATACTTCTGATAAGGTTTGAGCTAGAAGTACCTATCTCAACCTAGGCACCTACCTATAGTTTGTTTTATTTTGATTGCACAATTGCCATTGGAATCTCCGTGAGAATCACACGTGAATTGTGTACACACCGCTGTCACGCGTCCCGAAAAGTTATTTCCACAAAAGCAACGCGTCATTTGTGACAACCATTTGCGCCGAAATAGAGTGTAGATTATATTCCAAATTGATACTATATGAAGTGTTCTTCCTACATGTAAAAAAACGTTTGTTCGAGCTTCAGTTCCGACTGGCAGCTTGCTGGCCGCTATTTTCTCGTCCAGTTGAGCTTTTTTAACACGCGCACGGCGGGGGGATGATTTCCGCCCACCCCTCCGGTTTTTCCTGAATAGCAAAAACGGCGGCGCGCAGCGCCGCCAAACTTGGCACAGCTGTTTGGGCATCAATTACCCACATAGTCTGAATTGTTTTACCTCGGGTCATCTCAGGTCAGGTCATCAGGCTAGGCTACGTGACCCCACCTCCAAAAAGTGTGCGGTCATATCACAGCCACAGTTGCTAGCCGATCGGTTTCAAACTTACATGATTTTATAAGGCCGTAGGTATCTACAATTCGTACATCTCTGATTTTTGTTTTATATCGGTGACCTTAGGTCGGGTCAATTTCGTGACCTCCCCATTATAAGTCAATGGGGTAAATATGCCAATGCTCCCTATTCCGAGTATACGCATGATAGCAGCCCAATTCCTTCTGGATCATGTTATCATAGGCCATTCATGATGACCCAAAGGTGCAATTTTTGTTCTGTGATCCCATACAGGGTCAGCCGAGGTCATCCGAGGTCACCAACACTTTTTTTGTATATAACTCTTGACAGAATGAAGATAGAGTAGTGAAACCAGTACTAATGTGTGTGTCTCGTAGAGATACGTCTCCCAATATGCAACTTGACCTACTTGGGTCACCACTTGACCTTGACCTGAGGTCAAATTTATATGTTGACCTAAACTGGTAAACATGAATATCATTCGAAGTGTCTTGACGAGACAAACACGATGGCGCCAAAAAATATTGCCCTATCGTTATTAAGTAAAAAGTTATTAGTGAAAAATAGTTTTGGAAAAAATAGCCTTTTTGACCTTTGATGACCTCTAGAGCCTAAACTATTGACCCGAGCTAAAAGTTAAGCATCATTTGGCGATTTATTTTTGTTTTCAAGAGTTTTCCATTGATTATTTCCGTTTGTTCCTAGCTATCATAGTTCCTGTGATATCTGGGGGTTTCTGTAAGTCCCAAAACTGGAAAATCTGACCTTCGATGACCTCTGCTGACCTCAATATTGATCTGACATTAAAAATACCGATATATCTTCGATAGAGCTTGTCTCGTGTTATCTAACGCCGTTTTCCGCTTGCGTCTACGTTGCGTGGTTTTTCGAAATCCTAGGGGGCTGAAATCAACACCCCCACCGGCCGTTCGTCTTTGGCGCAGACCCCGGCCGGGCGCGTGTTGAGCCCTGATTTGATGGTAAGAGCCGTGTTTTCCCCCCAAAATCCAGTTTTTCACTGTGGATAGCTGGATTTTGACTGCTGCAAAGTCAATTTTTACGATAAATTGTTAACTTGGGGGGGGGGGGGTGCAAAAGACATGTTGCCCTCCCCCTTCCATACTTGGGGGGGGGGGGGGCATGGCCTGGTTGCCCCCCCCCCTCTAGATCCGCCAGTAGACATCGGTGGCTAGCTTTACACATTTTCTTGGATGGAAATGGATTTGGCGAATATTGAGCATATACCACGTTAACATCAAATAACCCATTGTGGAAACCGATGCCACATCCTTTATTCTTACTAATTCATACACAATCAAATGATTTTTGAACCTGACATCGTATGGCTTGCGGTTCTGTTCCCAGAAATAGCAGCCACAAAGAACAACACAATATCTCTTTAACGTTCGATGTATTCATTGACATGTGTGGGGCTTCTGTTCGGCGAAACAGACAGGTGACTGATATTCATGTCAGCCCTCAAGGTCATCGATCTAGGTAACCCGACTGCACATGTCGGGAGGCTGCAGCCAAACCATGGCACGTGCCGGACATAATATAAAATAGAATTGTTCGGTGGACCGACAGCGGTGGGCCTTACTGATATAAGCTTGTATGCATAATGATAACGGATCCTGGAACGCGTCAGATTGTGCGCCCTACTCATTTACGAAGAACGACGAGAGCAGAACTAGTAATTGTGGATAAAACTAGGGGGCAAACTCGCTGAATCGAGTGCGCGTGCCTGGTGTTCCAAGAAAAATAAAAGCCGACAAAGTTCTGCCTATGGCATTGCTGATAAAATGACTCAAACGTGCAATACACAAATCGGCATGATGAAGCTTTTAAGACTAATGTATATAAAAACGAAACCCTTGATTTATGCTGAATAGCTTTTAGCCTTTTATATATACCAGACCCCGCTCGCACTATCCCTGTCTTTTGTTGCGTGATCCCTACGGACCCATCGGACACCACAGCAGCCCGCCCGTGCGCCACTCAGCATGTCAGACCGTACGCTGCGCCTACAGTCCATTATCTCATTAGGCATGGAGCCCAACACCGACTCCTGGGACTCCAACACCGACTCCTGGGACTCCTGGGACTCCTGGGACTCCTGGGACTCCAGCCTGGGCAGGACCGCGTGTGGGGTCCGTGAGACCCATTGAGGGCCGGCAAGGGACCATCGAGGGTTGTCCGGGCCCCATCGAGGGTCGTCCGGGGCCCCATCGAGGGTCGTCCGGGGCCCCATCGAGGGTCGTCCGGGGCCCCATCGAGGGTCGTCCGGGGCCCCACTGAGGGTCGTCCGGGGCCCCATCGAGGGTCGTCCGGGGCCCCATCGAGGGTCGTCCGGGGCCCCACTGAGGGTCGTCCGGGGCCCCATCGAGGGTCGTCCGGGGCCCCATCGAGGGCGTCCGGGGCCCCATCGAGGGTCGCCCGGGCCCCATCGAGGGTCGTCCGGGGCCCATCCAGGGTCGTCCGGGGCCCCATCGAGGGCGTCCGGGGCCCCATCGAGGGTCGCCCGGGCCCCATCGAGGGTCGTCCGGGGCCCATCCAGGGTCGTCCGGGGCCCCATCGAGGGCGTCCGGGGCCCCATCGAGGGTCGCCCGGGCCCCATCGAGGGTCGTCCGGGGCCCATCCAGGGTCGTCCGGGGCCCCATCGAGGGTCGCCCGGGGCCCACCGATGTCCGACCGGAGACATAATAAGGGCCCCGAGATCCGCCATACGTGCTGTTTGGTTGACAATATTCTCAAATCACCCGGTCCGGTTGGTCTGTCAGGCATTGCCTGAAAGGGCTTATGTTGTTGCACTTGTATAGTCTCTTGCATTGTAGTCAAATCGCGCAGTATTTTTCCTGACCATCAATTTAATGCTCGCCGCACATCGCAATAACACTAAAACGGAGCAGTGTCATCTGAATTCCGTGTTTTGGCCATCACACAACGTAATTTGTCAACCGAATAGCACCGCCGCACAGTTTGTAATCGCATGTTTCGCCGCATAGATGGACACACTTCCTCCGAGCGAATGTATAGGTGTAATGGATGAGTGGTTGGAGCGCAGCTGTGCCCCGTGGAAATCACGAGCTCAAGCACCGGTGCAGCTGTATAACTGAAGGTGCTGAATGCAACAAACGTCTGCCCCTTGCCGGTGCGCATGACCACATGGGTCCCACTCGCGCAAAGAACATAACACACGAGAAGTAGGTAACAGCTCGGCTGATTCCGTCTGATTCGCCTCTCACCACCGCTTTGTGGTCTCCCCAACACACACAAACACGCAGATTACAATCTAGCTCCCGGTAATGAGATTACCAGCGCCGACGACACCGGCCAGCGGCATCAAAGCCGGTTCGCTCTGCGCCACACGGCCGCCTTCCCGTCTCACATTAGCCCCGTGATGGCCTTTAACGGCGATTGACGGCGGAAAAAGTCCCGCGCGTGCCACGTCTGCGGGGGGGGTGACAGTCACGCATCGACGGCGTCGGCGGAACGGTAGCTCGGTGGTCCCCTTTTTGTTCCATTAGTTGCGTCGTGGGCCGCGCGGCGCGCGCAGGCCCCCGGGGCCAGTCGGGTCTCGAGGGGCACAGGGACGCCCGGGCGGCGGAAACAAGATTTCGCCGGCAAATAGCGGGCGGAACAGACCGAGTGTCGGGAGGGAGCGGGGGGATGGAATGAAAACAGATGACCAGACAGCCGGGGAAGATTGCGGGGGTGGGATGGGCAGGCTGCAAAAGGTGCGGAGAAAGGTGGGGCCGCTGGATTGGGGAAAGCGAAGCGAGCGCCTTTGTCTGTTGGTTGGCTGAAAGTTAACTTTGTTTTGAAAGTTTGAAAGTTTGAAAGTTAACGATATTCCATGACCGGCTTTAAGCCGTCCGGTTCTTTCGATGTGTGAATGCTTTATCTTGTCCTCTTTTCATAAATTCATGACAGTCTTAAGTATTGACAATTCTGCAGAAGCCATAGCAGATAGCAACAACAAACAGACTGTTCTCATAGCAGATTAAAAGATAAGAATTTGCATATAACAAATAAGGAACTGCAGACAAATAAACTTCTGAGTCAGTTGTCAGTTGTGGGAAAATTGTGAAGGTGGCCAGTGTGTCAGCGAAGGTCGGTCAGCCAGTAGGCAGTAGTTAACAGTCAGCGGCCGGTAGTCAGCAGTTAACAGTCAGTAGCCGGCGGCCAGTAGTCAGCAGTTAACAGTCAGTAGCCGGCGACCAGTAGTCAGCAGTTAACAGTCAGCGGCCGGTAGTCAGCAGTTAACAGTCAGTAGCCGGCGGCCAGTAGTCAGCAGTTAACAGTCAGTAGCCGGCGGCCAGTAGTCAGCAGTTAACAGTCAGTAGTCAACCAGTAGTCAGCAGTTAACAGTCAGTAGCCGGTGGCCAGTAGGCAGCAGTTAAGTCAGTAGCCGGCGGCCAGTAGTCAGTAGTTAACAGTCAGTAGCCGGCGGCCAGTAGTCAGCAGTTAACAGTCAGTAGCCGGCGGACAGTAATCAGCAGTCAAGTCAGTAGCCGGCGGCCAGTAGTCAGTAGTTAACAGCCAGTAGCCGGCGGCCAGTAGTTAGCAGTTAAGTCAGTAGCCAGCGGCCAGTAGTCAGTAGTTAACAGTCAGTAGCCGGCGGCCAGTAGTCAGCAGTTAAGTCAGTAGCCGGCGACCAGTAGTCAGCAGTTAACAGTCAGTAGCCGGCGGCCAGTAGTTAGCAGTTAAGTCAGTAGCCAGCGGCCAGTAGTCAGTAGTTAACAGTCAGTAGCCGGCGGCCAGTAGTCAGCAGTTAAGTCAGTAGCCGGCGACCAGTAGTCAGTAGTTAACAGTCAGTAGCCGGCGGCCAGTAGTTAGCAGTTAAGTCAGTAGCCGGCGGCCAACAGTCAGCAGTTAACAGTCAGTAGCCGGCGGCCTGTAGTCAGCAGTTAACAGTCAGTAGCCGGCGGCCAGTAGTCAGCAGTTAACAGTCAGTAGCCGGCGGCCTGTAGTCAGCAGTTAACAGTCAGCGGCCAGTAGTCAGCAGTTAACAGTCAGTAGCCGGCGTCCAGTAGTCAGCAGTTAACAGTCAGTAGCCGGCGGCCAGTAGTCAGCAGTTACCAGTCAGTAGACGGCGACCAGTAGTCAGCAGTTAAGTCAGTGGCCAGTAGTCAGCAGTTAACAGTCAGTAGCCGGCGTCCAGTAGTCAGCAGTTAACAGTCAGTAGCCGGCGGCCAGTAGTCAGCAGTTACCAGTCAGTAGACGGCGACCAGTAGTCAGCAGTTAACAGTCAGTGGCCAGTAGTCAGCAGTTAACAGTCAGTAGACGGCGGCCAGTAGTCAGCAGTTAACAGTCAGTGGTCAGTAGTCAGCAGTTAACAGTCAGTAGCCGGCGGCCAGTAGTCAGCAGTTAACAGTCAGCGGCCAGTGGTCAGCAGTTAACGGTCAGTAGCCGGCGGCCAGTAGTCAGCAGTTAACAGTCAGTAGCCGGCGGCCAGTAGTCAGCAGTTAACAGTCAGCGGCCAGTAGTCAACAGTTAACAGTCAGTAGTCAGCAGTTAACAGTCAGTAGCCGGCGGCCAGTAGCCGGCGGCCAGCAGTCAGCGGCCAGTAGTCAGCGGCCAGTAGCCGGCGGCCAGCAGTCAGCCACAAACCCGTTCCTCAGCAGGTGGCGGTCTATTCCTAGTGTCTCTAGTCACGGAACTCCGAATACCGGTACCAGACGATCGCCATATGTGTGATGGTCCGAACGAGATGACCGGTACCATACGATCACCATATGTGTGATGGTCCGAACGAGATGACCGGTACCAGACGATCGCCATATGTGTGTGATGGTCCGAACGAGATGAAATAT
>JAXIVJ010017125.1:0-26946 GCA_036785665.1 Chirona hameri | reverse complement strand
AGCTCTGCTGTTCTCAGCTCTGCTGTCTCAGCTCTGCTGTTTCTCAGCTCTGCTGTTCTCAGCTCTGCTGTTCTCAGCTCTGCTGTTCTCTAGCTCTGCTGTTCTCAGCTCTGCTGTTCTAGCTCTGCTGTTCTCACACCGCAGCGCACCACCTCGGAGACCAACACGCATGCCATTCCTCCGCAGCTGACCGACATTCGGCGCTCTGTAGCCTGGCACATGTACACGGCCACACACACTCACTCAGGGCGCCTTCGTCTGTCCATCGGCGCCTCCCGAACCGCGGACATGGAGGTGGGGCAGTGATACTCTCCGCTCCCCCACACGCACACACACCTGGCCTAGCCTCGCTCGGCTCCGCGGAGCCACAACTCCGCTTGGTCACCGCAGCCATCACTGCCTCCCGGCCCATCGTCTCATCACCTTCGGTCCTCCCATCCCCGACCAACTCCTAATCGCCCACACCGATGAAGCTTGTGCCACCTCCTCCCCGCAGTCCTAGTTTCTCCTCTTCTCCGTCCTCCGCCCCCGACGCGCTGCCGTCTCCATCCACCACACAGCACGTCCTCCTCTCCCTCATCCGGACAGCAGCGGGTCCAGCTGCAGCTCACCAGGTCCCGAGTGTGCACGACGACGACAGCGGCTGTACGCGCCGTCCCAGACGGCGCACTCCGATTCGCAGCTCGACTCCAGAGCCATGCACGCTGCTCCGGTTACCACTGCGTCGTTTGAGTCTGGCTGGAGCGGCGATCCCTGCACACCGGTTCCGTGCGTTGCCCTCAATGGTGCCGAAATAGCTTGTAGCAATGTAACACCAACAGGAAAACCCAACCGATGTATTCGGGACAAACGCCCACGTCCCACGCAGTGTCCGCCGCCCCAGCCAGACTGCCCGTCGTCCGCATTGACGGCAGCTGTCCATCGCATTGACAGGCGGCGGCTGGATGTGACCCACTCGGCCCAGGTCCCCGACCCAGCACGGCAGCGTACTGCCATCACTGCCCATACGTGAGAGCAGGGCTGGCCTGTGACGTCGTTGCGTTTATGGCTCCATAACGCAATTGACCCCGACCGCGTGCGCTAACGAGGCCACCGACACGCTCGCCACAGATGACCACCTTCACGCTGGACCCCAAGGAGTGGCTGCATGGTCAAGCCCGTGCTCCACTTCTGCCGGTCAGCCCCTCGGGTACGAGGAAAACCCACCTTCCTCGGGCTGAAGTTGGATCTGCAACTGACACTTCGCCGCATATATCGAGGCGCTCAAGAAGATGATCGCGGGGGAGAAGCTACGGAAGCCACCGCCGCACCCACCGCGACGACTACCAGAGCTACGTCCGCCTCCATCTTCGACTAGGTGCAGCGATATTTTTCACCCACCGCGCCCCCAGGCTGTGCGGGAGCGGTTTGGAGGTTGAACAACGGGAGGTAGTGCGCGCCTGATCACCGCTGCATCAAGCTCTCCGACAGGGAGAGCGGACAGCGGAAGCTGACCTGCACCCCGCTGTCAGTGCGGTCCCAAATAACTTGCGGGCCGGCGAGTATGCGCGCCTCACCCGCCCTCCCCACCGGGGCAACCCTGACCCGCGAACTCTTGACGAAGACACTCGATCCCGAGAATCCGCTACGCGCTCTTCGGAAGCGTGGAGATCGTCGACATCGGTTGCCGAAGAGGACTGGCACATCGCCACTGCTGCCGGCGGGACGAGGGTGCCTACTTCCGCATACAAACCGTGCCGCGTCCGAATCGGGCTGTGGGCCTGCGACACTGCGGGCTGGACAGCCTCCCGAGGGACCCCCTGTCGCTATTCCTAGGGCGACCCGCCCTGTGTAACCGTGAAAGGCGGACGTCCGCTTCGTACTCGAACTGCCGCGGCCCACAAGGAAAACGGATCCCACCGGACAAGAGAAGGGCGGCGGTACTGGAGGCCCTGGCCCTCGTCCCCGCTATCGGACTGCACCATTTTGGTCAGACGGATCTGCCAAGGAAGAACCATCCATGGCAGAGGCACTCCGCTCCTCCACGAGTTGCCGGCCCCCTCCAGCTCCTTGTACAGAGCGTGCTGTGGTGTCCAGACTCCCTGTCCGGTCTCCAACTCCTCAGCCCGCGGCCCGGACACCCAACAGATGGCCCTCGCCCAAAGCGTCTGGAGCCCTGCTCACGCACTGGTTCCGGAGGCAAGGCATCAGCTTCACTGGTACCGGGCCCACGCCGACCTCCGCCGGTAACGAGGCAGCCGACCGCCTCGCCAACCAAGCGGCTGACGACTGCGACTAAGTGAGGCGCGCATCGATCTCTCCAGTGCCCGGACAGCCATCCAAAGCTGGACGAAGGGCCTCGCCGAAACGCGGGTCGCGTCGGCACCATCACCGGTCACCGACGCATGGTCACGACGAGCCTCGACCGGTGAGGACAAGTCTCCGTCTCCCAGCTGCGTTACCGGCTACTGCCCACTGGTGCGAGGCCACACTGCACCGACTCGGCTGGTCGAGACACGACCTGCCAGGCGTGCGGGAAGAGCAGAGGACGTGGGGCACCGTGCTGGGTCAGGTGCCCTGCCCACGATTCTGCCCGGAGCCGGTTCTGTGGGCACCTGCGACCCTGGAGGAGGTGCTTTCGGGGCCGCCCACCACATCGTGGAATACCTGCGGATGGGTGGGGCGGGTCACTGCGCCGGTCGACCCGCCCCCGTCAGCCGCGGCCCACTAGGCCTTCCGAGAGAGAGAGAGAGAGAGAGAGAGAGAGAGAGAGAGGAGAGAGAGAGAGAGAGAGAGAGAGAGAAGAGAGAGAGAGAGAGAGAGAGAGAGAGAGAGGGAGGGAGGGAGGGAGAGAGAGGAGAGAGAGAGAGAGAGAGAGAGAGAGAGAGAGAGACGATAGAGAGATGAGAGAGAGTCGAGGAGAGAAGAGGAGAGAGAGAGAAGAGAGAAGAGAGCAGAGAAGAGACACGACAGAGACAGACAGAGACAGAGACAGAGACAGAGACAGAGACAGAGACAGATACAGAGACAGAGACAGAGACAGAGCAGAGACAGAGACAGAGACAGAGACAGAGACAGAGACAGAGACAGAGACAGAGACAGACAGAGAAGACAGAGACAGAGACAGAGAGAGAGAGAGAGAGAGAGAGAGAGAGAGAGAGAGAGAGAGAGAGAGAGAGAGAGAGAGAGAGAGAGGAGGCCGATGACGCCGCGCAGGCCGTCGGAGGAGGAGAAGGAACTGGATGACGCCGCGCTGGCCGCCGGAGGAGAAAGAGACCGATGACGCCGTGCAGGCCGCCGGGGAGAGGAGGGAGGAGGCCGGTGAGACGCCGCGCAGGTCGATTGCGAAGAAATCGCCATTAACTTGAGCAGGTACTCAATATTTTAATGTAACATTGTATTTTGGGAATAAATTCGTAAATAGTAATGCATTATGTTAGGAGGTATGGGCCATGTTGCATGGAAAATAGCATGTAAACTCAAAGGGACTGAGCAGGTGCACTCATCGATGGCCTAAAGGTAGTGCGTCATGCATGTTTATTGTTTTGTAATTGCATGTTGTCCATTGTATTCGCTGCGCGAATTTGCTTTTTAACCCTCGCTACTTTTCCAATATTCCTTTTGAAAAACACCGTTTCTTATAACCAGTTTGATTTTCACCCGTCCTTACACAGAACATGATGCACTAATTGCGCCAGCTTATGGCTCCGAATCGGACGTGTACTATGCTGTCCGTCGGTGTCATTGGTAGGAGCTTGTTACTTGCAACGCACCGTTATCCTATCCTGTATTCACGTTCTGGTATTTTCTCCCTGTAAGGTCCAGGATCCCATCCTACCTGAATCCTGAAGCACTGTGCGTCGTCCAAACATCTCTGGAGATGATCTACGACTTGGCACAAGAGCTCGCACGAAACGAGGCCGAGCTGAAGTGAAGTAGTGCTGCCGAGAAGGTGCTCCGCCGTCGGCTCCAGCAGACCTGCAGCAGGGCTAAGCAGCGCGCGAAGAGGCTCCGGGAGCAGAACAAGGCGCTGCGCACCCGAAATGCCGCTCTCCAGGCGGCCTCCTCGCAAGCGAGTGCCCTCGCCGCCCGCGGCCCTCTGACTGCCGCCCAGCGCCGGGTCCTGGCCACGGGCAACCGTGTCCGCTGGTCCGACCAGGACTTCGGAAGATCCCTGGGTCTGCGCGTCCTCGCGACGGGCGTACTTGTATGTCAAGGAGTCAATGAAAGTCCCTTCACCGTGTTTCAGCACCTTGTCGCAGTGGATCCATCCATCATTTCCACATGGTTCCAGGGATGATGGATTCCGCGATGTGGGTGCTTGAAGCGACCGTAACTGATCTCAGCGACATGGATATGCTGTGTGTGATCGCGTTCGACGAGCTCAGTCTCGACAGCAGGGTTTGCTACGACCAGGGCCGTGACGTAGTGCTAGAAGCATCCAAGATGCAGCTCGTCATGGTTCGAGATCTGACCGCTGCGTGGAAGCAGCCTATCTGGTACGATTTCGACCGGCCCATGACCTTGTGTGCTTCGAGCCATCATCTCTCGGCTGTAGACCAGCGGCTTGAGAGTGACTGCCGCTGTGAGCGACATGGCCACCAGTAACGAGCGGCTGTGGGCCGGGCTGGGAGTCACCAGCGCTTTCACAAACCCAGCGGACCCAACAAGGTATGTGTTTTAGTACAGATACAGCTAACGAATCGATTCATTTGCTTTATTTTTAGTACTCACCTTGAATGGACGCAATGTTCGTCTCATATCGGATAAAGAACAATAGTATACCCGTGCTTTAATTCATTGGGCTGCACTTTTACCCAATAGGTTTTAGTCGGGTCGTTTCTTTTATTTGCAGTTTATTCCTCCGAGAGCTTGAACATTCGTCGGATTTTTTTTTTTGCTAATGTTCGAACGGTATGGCCGCGATAAAGTTCAGTTTGATAAAAGTCCGGCATTGTTAAATTAAGGCCATGGTTACGGGCCGCTATAAGTGTTCACGGGAGCGGGAGCTTCCGATTACCGCCCGGGTGTGAGGCTTCGTTTGAGCAGTTCAAGGCTTTTATTGAACCTCACGATGAGTCTCTGAAACAGCATCACCACCGAATTGTCAGTGCCGGACAATATCAGGTCCTTTGATAAACCAGCTAACCCCATATCATCCTGTCATGTGGCAACTATCCTGGAGGACAGGTTACCGGATACACCTTTCTGCTGCTTCTGAAATCACATTCGCGGTATTCTGGGTGGAAGGCCCGTGGAAGTTGTCACCGGATGAACGCCATGGCCCAGTCTGAGGCTGCTAATCCTAATGAGAGTCGTCAGCGCATTCACGACAGACGTCGGAGACGTCAGACAGCTGACCAATTGGTTTAACTCCCTGCTGAGTCTGATACACCAGATGGCCCATGACCTTTTGTCAAAGCCAAGCACCAGATGCCACATCTCCGTTCATTGTGCGTACTAAGTAGGAAAAGTTGATCAGTTGGGAGTTCGGGGTAACCGAGCGCTTAAAGGCCACAGTACACAGTGAACCATGCAATTTCGTGAGCCAGCCGTCAGAGATCGGTGGCCTGGCCCAGCCGATGGAGAGAGGTCATTCCGACAGACGGGACAGTGCCGGATACCCCCGAGTGGACTGCAAAGGTCACTGGCAGCGGGGAGATGGTAACCGGCCGGACACCTGCAAGTGTACTATAAACTGTCACTTGCGATGTGAGCCGGTAGCCAGAAAGTGCGGAGATGTGACGAGAGAAGGTAGCCGGACATCCTACTAGGATGTACGAGCTGACCAACTGAGGCTGTGGCATTGTCGATTTGCTGGGAATCCGTACCACTGTGCGTTCTTCAAGCAACTAACCTCCCTGGAACCTTTGTCACTTTTCGACACGCAGTACAAACAAGGGAGTCTGTGAAAAACAAAGGCAGCGAACCGCTATAGCGAAGGCAATCGGTCATCCCAGTTATCTGGTGTGTAAAGCTCCAACTCCCAGCGGCCCCATTTAACTAATTAACGAATGGAATGGCATCTCTCGCGTACTGGTCCTTCCGGGCATACTCGATAAGCAACTGTCATATGTAAATCCGCCCGTGGTAACCTGAAGAAGTAGCTAAAGTTTGGAAGAGTTCTGTCCGATCCCTACCATATCCGAACCACACGTGTCTCCGCCATATCATTTGCAACCTGATCAGGCGGGTGTCCATTTTGTCCATGAGCCTTATACACATATTCAGGTGAAACAAAGAGTCACGTGAAGATGTTGATGTTACAAGGATTTTCAGTTGTATATTAAAGCATCCCGAACTAAAACATAGAAGCGTCCGATGCCTCCGACACCCTGGTCAGAAACGAAATTGCCTCCTCTCTACCGATGAAGACGCGGCCCCATAGGGAAAACGTGCCTCCGGAAGGTGCTCGCCTTTTGAAACGCTTTAGTAGAGCTAACCAACACGCTCAAAATCCTGCCTGTGAACCTACACAAGGTCAAAAGCCTCTCAAGGTGCGTCTCAGGGCATCTTCCGCTGCGCGCCTCCTTAGACGCGCGTCCGAGAATGGACGACGAGGGTATGCTGTGTGATGTATGTATGTCGTAACTATGGAATGCCCACAGATGATGTATGTATGTCGTAACTATGGAATGCCCACGTCGCGGCTGACGGAGCGAGGGTAACTAGGAGAGACCAACCAATCTCGCGGTTCGCGGGCAAGACCAAGATGCGTCGCAGCGCTCCGTGGGTGTGCGATGTGTGTACGCCGTGACTTTGGAATACCCACAGATCTGGCGTACGGTGCGCGGGCTAGAAGGCGGAGGGTCGACGCAACCCCATGGGCCAGAGTCAATGTTTCACACATTTACGAAGGAGGAATGTGGGAACCATTTACAATTGTCCGGTTGTCGGAGACGGAGCCGGTCACATCGTTATTTCCCTGGCCTGGGTTGGGCCGACGAGGCGACTGAAGATAATTGGCCGGTCCTGCGCCCCGGCCGAGATAATTACCGGACATACTCGGGCGGATCCTAACGCTCCCCAGGTCGTTGTTCGGGCATGCGCCATGACCGAGATAATTGGCCTACCGCTCGCCAGGTCGTTGTTCGGTCAGGCGCCATGACCGATATAATTGGCCGGTCATGCGCGGGTCTCCCGCGCGCCGGGTTAGCCAGGGTATGCTGACTCGCACTCACATTTAACATAGAAGTATCCACAATAACTTTCACAGGCACCGGGGGACAGCAACCTGAGGCCTGCAGGGAAACGGCAAACCCAACCGCCTTACTCTCCGAAAGTACCCAATGACCTTCACAGGCGCCGGGGGACTGCATCATGAGGCCTGCAGGGAACTGTAAACCCAACTGCATTACCCGCCGAGGGTGCACAATGACCTCCACAGGCCAGGGGACTCCACCCTGAGGTCCGGGGCTGCCGTCTCGCGGCTGTCCCGGACTCCCTCTGCGCTATTACCGGATGGACGCCGAGTTCGGTCCGTTGGCCGACAGCTGGCCGTACCCAGGGGACCGACGGCACCATGGATCGGCAGCCTGGACAGACCACCCAACCGCGGCCAGTTCAGCGCCCATGTGAGTCGCGGGCGGTTCGGACCGCGACAGACCGTGGAGAGTTCACCAACGCCCGGTCCTCAGCCGGGAAGAGGGCGACGACCGAGGTCGTACGGGCCGGACGCATAACCGGGAGAGATTCGGAACCACCCGAAATAGACTCCCCGTCCACGCAACCGGCTACTCCACGGCCACGCTGCAGGCTGCCACACCAGGAGGCGCTGGACGGCAGAGGCCACCGCAGGGCGAACGAGCTGACGCCACCCGCTGCAACATCAGCGTCGCCCCGCTGTCCGCCGACTGCCAACCGGCTGCCACACCAAGAGGCGCTGGCCGGCAGAGGCCACCGCAGGGCGAACGAGCTGACGCCACCCGCTGCAACATCAGCGTCGCCCCGTTGTCCGTCGACTGCCAACCGGCTGCCACACCAAGAGGCGCTGACCGGCGGAGGCCACCGCAGGGCGAACGAGCTGACGCCACCCGCTGCAACATCAGCGTCGCCCCGTTGTCCGCCGACTGCCAACCGGCTGCCACACCAAGAGGCGCTGGCCGGCAGAGGCCACCGCAGGGCGTATGAGCTGACGCCACCCGCTGCAACATCAGCGTCGCCCCGTTGTCCGCCAACTGCCAACCGGCTGCCACACCAAGAGGCGCTGGCCGGCAGAGGCCACCGCAGGGCGAACGAGCTGACACCACCCGCTGCAACATCAGCGTCGCCCCGTTGTCCGCCGACTGCCAACCGGCTGCCACACCAAGAGGCGCTGGCCGGCAGAGGCCACCGCAGGGCGAACGAGCTGACGCCACCCGCTGCAACATCAGCGTCGCCCCGTTGTCCGCCGACTGCCAACCGGCTGCCACACCAAGAGGCGCTGGCCGGCAGAGGCCACCACGGGGTGAACGAGCTGACACCAACCGGGGGAATGGGAGGTCACGAGACTCTTAACCCAGCGTCTCGAACGGCGTGGGTATAAATCTGCGTGTTTCCGTAGATAATAATTGTACCATTGTGTCACAAGTGTTTGACGCGTACTGTAGGGGGGGGGGGGGTTGTAAGCACGTAGTTAGTAGACCGTAGTTAGTTAGTAGAACGTAGTTAGTTAGTGGTGGGGGTAGCAATAGGCAATTGTAGTAGAACGTTAGTACCATAGATCGACTTAATTAAGAGTAGTCCGTTTTGCGTGACGGGTTGGAGACACTTGGAGACACAGTAGTTAAAACACTGGTGGTGGTAGATAGGAACGATCGTCACTTATAATGGCAGGACTAGTTACTAGAATAGGTAGGTTTTAAGGAGGAGTATACCGCGTTGAATGATAAGTCGCTCAACAAGAATTAGATCGCTTAGTATAGGGTTAAGCATGGATGTCGCGTTGAACCGCTGAATTTCGTGTGTAACATGATCCGCGTATCCTGTTGAGTAGCATGCGGCTATATAATCCTCTATAAATGTGACTCGGCTATTGTGCGTGCGGCGCGCCTCGGTTGTACTGTAGATATGAGCGTGACGTCACAACCTTGTAGCGGCACGCATGAGAGTGCGTGCCGCTGGTGTATATAAGGGCGCGTGGGGAGAGAGTCGGGGTCAGTGTGTGAGTGCGCTAGACAGTACCTACAACAATGTAAGTATTGGCGGTTACGTCGTCGGGGGTGGGGGAAGTGTTCCCCGGCGTAGAAATGGCGGTAACCGAATTATCTCTGAGCCTGTAACAGAGTTATATCTTATATCTATTGAGCCGTATTTTGGAACGTCCGTTATCTGTCGTGTCGCTTAAACTTCAACTCGTATTGTATGTGGAATCTGTCGACTATCTCTGACTTGTAAAAAATATACCTTGCCGTCGTGTAAGACAGCTTTAATTGAGATAAGCGGAAGCAAGTAAAGGTGGATATAAAGACGTTAACTTACGAACCGTTCTCTGACAAATCAAATCATGCCCCTACACACATGGAAAGCGAGAACGTAACTTTGAATTCACCTGTTAGAGAACGTACGACTTTATAATTCACAAATGCTGTATCTCCTGTACCTGTTTTCTGTTTTCACTTGTCCATGCCAAAAACAAATAAAGTACCTATACAAGCACAGGCGTCGCTACCTTCTAAAAAGTGTGTGGGGGGGGGGGGTCCACTGCCAGGGGGCGCCATACCCAGGAGGGGGCGCCCCGGCCTAGAGGGGCGCAAATCCCATGAACTACCTAGATTTCACTTGCTTAATTTTGCGGCTCCTCTTTCGCATAAAAAGAGCAAGTGAACTTGCTACCATATTGGGAGGATGGGTTTTATGACATATTTTTTTTTTTAATCTCAAAGCGTCGCGAAACAGCGTTATTGCTGATGGGAAGACATTTGCAATGCCCGGTCAGTGGTCGTGAAACATGCATCGACGAGTTATAATTACATATAGACGAATTATATCGACGAATCAAGACATAAATGTCGACGTTACGCAGCGAGCGATTCATTTTTTTGCTAGTTTTAAATCGAAAAAATACAGCTTTGACGATTGCAAACCTACACCCGCACAGCGGCATGCTTATGCAAGGACTGCGCATTGCACATCAACATGGGACATATTCCTGACTAATGAGCGACTAGTTTAATTAACTCGCGCTCCGCTGGAGGGGGGGGGGGCAAATTGTACCCCCTCCCGGAATTTCTCAATAACTTGAAAACTGAGTAGAAAATCAAGGTTTGATGCAAATTGCAAAACAAAAACGTCAAAAGAACGGAAATGACATTCTCTTAATGGTTATCTCGGATTTGCGAAATTTTGGGTTTTGACCCCATTTTTTTTTCATTTCCATATTTTTTAAAAAGATATTCACCAAACCGGAATATATGTTAGCGAACCAACTATGGACGATACCCAAACCAAATTTCAAAGTAATATCTTTATTTTTGACTAACTTATGGCTGCCTAAGTATAAGTAACTCATGACGTCATTTTGTCAAGTTACATTGTTTTGCTTTTATTGACCAGATACAGACAAATAAATACCACCGCTGTATTTCTGAGACAAAGCTGGTCTAGAAACATGCCTTATGCATTTATATTAATCAATTTCAAATGTGTTCCTTGTTGTGGCCCGATCTTGACCTGAGGGCCATTGTATGGGTCAGGTTGTGAAAATGACTGCTACTATCGAATTCTACGTGTAAAACAACCCATACAACATGTGTCGCTTGACTTTCGTAGACCTGTGACCTTTTGTGACCTGACATTGACCTTGACCTTTGCTTAAAAGTTAACTTTCGCTTATATGGGAGATGCATTACATTATACCTTTGAGAGCACCTTGTGCGATAATAGTCGCAATCTAAGGCTTTGGATGGAAAGTATGGCCCAAAAACTCAAATTCCTCAATTTTGACCTTTGACCTGATCTGACCTGACATGTGACCTTGTTTTAAGAATTTCGGGTATGCAATATATTCGTCTCCTTGAGAGCTTTCGATCGCCGCCTTGTGCGTCCCGCTGCGGTCATTAGTTCAGAAGGTACGAGGGGGAGGTCAAATGTACCCCCCAGCGGGGCGCGTTCGGCTGTCGACCCCAGCGGGGCTCGGGTTAACGGATCACATCGACTACCACTGGATGCATTTCACTCCACATATTCACAGCACTGAAGGTTTGGGTAGCAAATAAAATTCACAGTGAAGAAAATAATTAAAGGAAAGCTTATCAAGAAAGGAAAGGAAACATCAGCCAATAAATGGGCGCCATGTGACCGTTGTCGGAGCGCCCCTAAACCCCAATCATCATCATCATCATCAGCCAATAACTTGCAAACGGTAAATCGCACAGACATAAGAATGGTACCGATCGCTTTGGTGCATCATGACAGGTACAGTGGTGAATAATCAAAGGGATCGGCCTAGGCGCACAATCAGAAAGCACATTTCGGGAGGGGGATACAGCTGTTGGGATTGTCATCCCCAGGCAAAAAGGGGCCTCATTTCCGATACAAAGAGGTGCACGACCTGAGGGGCGACACCTGCACGCGCAGGCCCCCCCCCCCCGCGAGGCATGCAGGGGCGCCGAATGCACAGTCACAACGCATTATGCCGCCCCCGGAAGGTATCTCGTCGCCCTAGGAAGGCATCATGCCGCCCTTGGAAGGCACCATGCCGTCCTTGAAAGTTGAAAGGCATCTTGTCGCCCCCAGAGCGCATTATGCCGCCCTCAGAAGACGTCTTGCCGCCCTCGGAAGACATTTTGCTGACCTCGGAAGGCATCATGCCGCCCTCGGAAGACATCTTGCCGCCCTCGGAAAGCATTTTTCCGCCCGCAGAGCGCATTATCCCGCACTCAGAAGACGTCTTGCCGCTCTCGGAAGGCATTCTGCTGCCGCCATTAGAGTGCATTATGCCGCCCTTGAGAGGTACCATGTCGCCCTCGGAACTTATTGCCGCTCTCAGAGCGCATTGTGCCGCCCTCAGAGCGCAGCCAATTGCGCCAGACCTGACCGGGGCACGAGGCTGGGCGGACGTGCCATTGGTATTTATTACTTTTATTGGCGATTGGTCGTTTTATTATTTTGCTGTCGTTTGCCCGTGTTGTTTTCTTAATTAATGCACAGCGGTGCTGAGTTAAGTTATTGGTGTGTCATTCCGGGGAGTCAGAATTGGCCTCAATTGGGGATGACGGTGATAGGAGGAACGGACTACAGTCTACATGCATGTATATTGTGCTCAACGCGTGTCCGGCTCTCAGGTCCAGCAACTTCAATGGTGTTGGACAGCATTGACAAAATAGCGAAAATGGTCACGCCAACGCGAGGGTGAAACGGCTCCCTGGTTGAGGCCGTACCGGAGTCGCCGGAATGTGCCCGTCCGGACCAGTCGGCGATCAGCTATTATACCTTTTCACTCGTGCTGCCCGCCCAGGAGCGTCGCAGCGGGGGTCTCCATTTCAGTCCCGAATAACAATAAACGTGCGAAAGCCGAGGGACGACTATTCACCATTCCTAACGTTGAGAACAAAACTTGAGGGAAGTGATGCCCCGGCGGGTCGGTCCGTGCGGAGGGGACGGTACCTGTGGCCCACAACGGAAATTTCCGGTATCTGAATTATTAATCATTGCCTCGGCATTATAATTGTCCGGCCTTCAAAATTAAAATGACATTTCATCGATGGTCTGCACCATATCACGATGAATATAATGCCATTGACAGGGGCGGATGTAGGAGGGGCGCCCATAGTGCATGGCCGCCCCCGCCGGCGGAAGCAACCATGGCACAGGCCGGCCGCTTCTGAGTATGATGCGTCTCTGGGCCAATATTTCACTCAGCCGTATACGCCACTTACGTTGATGGCATCCTGAGCCGGAGGCGCCCATGCACCCTGGCTTCCCTTGAGTAAGAGGCGCCCGCGCGTCGGAGCGTTTCTCACGTCTATGGCGACCTTTAATCAGTAGTGTTTCTGGTTGAACGAGTGCCACATGTTCGCTTTCGTTTCGGGGTTGCTATCGGTCGGTGCATAAGCGCCTCTGGCTTATGGGACTCTGCCGGCGCCACTGATAACCGACCGAGATGGCTTAGTTCGTGATATGGTCACAATTTTGTTTGTGTTGTATGCTCGTCCAGTTCAATGGTACAAGCCAAGTGGAAATTGACAAACGCATAAAACAGGATTTGCTTCTTTACACGGAAATTGCCCCCCTTTTCTCTCGGCATCGGCGTTCCATTGACCCATATCGCCCCGTTGATCACAAATAACGCCCCCAGATCAACCGCCCCTCCTCGCAAAATCCTAGACTCGCCCCTGAACACGTAAACCGTGATATTCACGTCAGCGATAGCCGAATTTAAAATGTCTCTATGCAAAGTTGTGCACGGTGTCACCGGCTATCGCCGACTCTTTCGGACGTCAGTGCTTCCTGACCAGACCTACCATACCCAATCATAGATGAACACTTGAGTCAGCGCCATTAGGAATGTTTCAGTTGCTGCGATGATACAGCCATTAGGAATGCATCAGAGCCATATATGTATTTTTGTTCTAAGGAACATTGCGAAGGCTGATAACTTTCACGCATCATACTCAGAGTCAAATCACGATGGTGACAGGGTGACAAGCAAATATCACATTGTGCCGCAATTGGATCGTGGATTATCTGTTCACCGTGATATTAACCATGACGAGATATTTCATATGCAAATTTATTAACCTTTCCTCGAAATTAAAATGAAAAAAGTTCCAAATTTGACTATTGATATTGCGATATTGCGATACTTCATCAGAATGAATTAGCTAAATTAGTTTGTTTTTAGCTAATTCATTCTGATGAAGATCTGTGTATCGAAATATCAATAGTCTAATTTTTAACTTTTTTCATTTTAATTTCGAGGAAAGGTCATTCAATTTGCATACTAATATGTCTACATGTTCCTCGCACAATCACTGAGAAACCTAAATGACGAGATATTACCCGCGCCTCAACAAATATCAGGTCCCAAACGCCATGCAAACTGTGACACATCAACTGCAAATGTCATATTATACAATCTCGTACAACCGGCAGTCCGGCACACAAAGCTAAAAACATATGACACGCTATCACAGCCGAGTACATAAACGTGACACAATTCGTTGCACAAACATATCGAATAACAAACGACACAGAATCTGTCCTGGCATTTCTTCTGTCGAGAAAATGTCATGGGAAGTATAGTTAATCGCAAAAAAAACGCAGGGACTCAGTGACACAATACTCAGCTCGGATATAAACTGAACACAAAATGGACATCAGACAGATACACGTATTTTGCAAGTGACATTTAATATCTATTCGCAATCGTAGAAGTTTTCTACAGCACTCTGAGACGGCCAGAATACCGAGCAGACTTCCACACCTGAGTGCTGTTCATGGTCCCTGCTGTTCGGCGGTTAACCGCAGGCTCTAAGCCCCGTCTCTTTCATCATGCGTCATCACTGGCAGGCGTCTTATGAACACTGAATGACGCGATGCGCCACCTAACATGACATTTTGACCTGCGGTCGCTTCGTACCGACCGCCGGAACCGCAGCTCACCGCAGCCATGTGACGTCATACCTTTCGCCCCATCCCCACTTTCAGTTATCCCCACTGCTGCCGACCGCCGAACCGCAGCCAACCGCAGGGTCGTGAACAGTACTCTGGTTCAATCTGTGAAAGAGATAAAGGAGCTGGGTTACCACCATCATTACGAACCAATAACGGTAACGCCCATTGGCCTATATGGTCCGCCAGCAGCTATCCGTAGTTAGCGGATATCCAAAATCGGGGGCCACCCACTTGCGCACGTGCTGGCTGATCTCGATTCCGACTCATGCGAACCACCCCAGAGTCCAGACTCATGGCTGTGCCCGCTCACAAAATCTAAAATCGATTGGTCCAGCAGTTTCTGAGTTCTGAGTGCGGCAGTCGCACGTGGACGCGTGCCAACAGACACACGATTTGAGTGGAATGTTGCTAGTACCCAAGCATGAAGCCATACAGCAAATTACAGGTCAATCTGGCGGGTACTTTGACAATTATTGACTACCCAATATGAGGGCAACAATGTACACCCTTTTGCACTTGCCACGTGCTCACGCTGTTATCGTTGGGATGGAAGCCATGGGAGTGCCAAATAGTGAAAGTTAGTTCCATTTCCTATTCACACACCGGTTGTGTACCCATAGCTCGCACCATTATTGAAAACGAAGCCACTAGCCGGAGTTCCCCACGAGGGTACCATTTTATACCCCTTCCGCACTTGCCGCGTGCTCACGTACACAAATGGAACACAAGTGATCAGTCAATATTGTGAACACACTCAACTTACCGTGAATATGGGGCTCCAGACAAGAGCGCGCAAAGTCGAGGTACTCCCGACGATAGTTGACTGCCTCGAAGATGAGCCCTCTCAGACCGTGAAGAACGGCGGTCGACTGCTGCCGAATGCAGTAGTGATCGGTATCTGCCGTCGGCTCCACGACCGATAGACGCTCATCTTCTGGTCGGCTCAACTGTTCCTCTACCAGCTGTGGATCACCAATGCATATTTAACTGGCATGTGACAGTACCAAATGCACACCCAGTACAGATATTTGGCAGGACAATACCGTAATAACGAAAGGTAATAACATAGTGAAATACTATAACTGAATACGGGTCTACCAGGCGCAATCTTCTTTAAATAATGCCAACTAAGCATCAATTTTAAGGAAATATGCTCATAGTAGAACACAAGTCATCACAAAAACCTGTGATTAGTGTTGGCTGGGTGCCATTTTTTTTTTTGGAGACAGGTAACCGCGAATTATCCATATTTATGATATCGGTCCGCAATCTTTAAAACAAAAAAAGCAAGATGCTCTTATGAACCTCAACACAATGGTGGGCCAAATCAAGATTTTGTATTGGTGTGATACCGGTTAGACATAAAGACATAAAGACATAAATTTTCAGTACAACAAAGAGCCTCATGGGCCCGTCCTGGGTTGTACGGCACACATGGACGTGAACGGCACACATGTGACAACGGACATGAACGGCCACATACATTGCCTCGCAGGGCACCATATCATGTAATACACACTAACCATTTGCAGAATTTAACATCCAGTACATATACATCGTTAACATATACATCGTCCTGCACACACGAACCTCAGAATTTAGCAATCTACATTCACAAGACATTCAATCCATACAAACGTTGTAATTACACTAGTCCCACACATACACAATCTTCCTTCTCAAAATAATCCCTTTCTTGTAAGCAACCTATTTCAATTAGTTATGTTCTTATGCATATTCACATATGTGAATCACTATAACTAAGACTAATCCCAGGAATATTTATAAACAAAACCCTTTCCCGCAAAATATTTGTCGAGCCCAGCTTTGAAAGAAACTAATGTGGCTGCACTGATTACATCACCTGGTAAATTGTTCCAATGGCTCACAGCCCTTCTACTGAAAAACGACTGTCTTAATCTAGTCCTGCTTTGTTTAACAATAAGTTTATACTGATGGCATCGCCCCCTTTTCTCTCTATCAAACATCGATCTCAACGACATCGGACCACTGACGACTTCCAGCCAGACTTCACCAGCCCTCCACCGCTTCCGGGTGCGGGACCCTGTCCACGTGCTTGTGGCAGGGTCGTTAGACCCTTAGATAGGTAGCCCTTAGATATTTTTAAGTAGGTAACGTAATTTCCACAATTTGCAAGGTAGAGAACCCGCTTCATTCTTTAGATTAATTGCAGCTGGCAACACGTTCTGCCGTGTGTGCCACGTTAACGTAATTTAGGTTATTCATTAAACTTTCCCCTCCCTCCTCCGGTCATGGCGACCCCCCCGCCCCGCCGCCCTTACGACCCCCCTCCGGGGTTCCCCGGAGCGCGTCCGCGTTCCCCCCTGGACGGTCCCCCCCGCCTGCCCGACATGCCCACCATGCCGTGGTGGACCGGTGGCGACCATCTCCCCGACCCGACCCGGCCATATCGCCGTCGGACTGGGGCCCCCCGCCCGCCGCTCAGTCCCCCTCCCAGTCCCCCTCCCAGCCCCCCTCAGGGGCCCCGCCCGCCCCGTCCAGGGGCCAGGCCGTTGCCGGACTCCCATCCCCCCGACCCACCCCCCCCCCCCGCCCCTCCGCCCCTCCGTCCCCCCGACCCCCCGACCCACCCCCCGCCCCTCCGCCCCTCCGTCCCCCCGACCCTCCGACCCCCCTCTGGGGTCCCCCCCCGGTGCGCGACGTCGCACCTCCCCGGTCGGACCCACTCCCCGCTCCCCTCAGGGGCCTCCCAGGGTCCGACCCGGAGCACGGCTCCCCCCCCCCCCCCGACCCCACCCCCCCGGACGGGCCCGCTTGCCTCCTTATGTGGCGAGCGGATGGCATTCCATTTAGGAATGTCAACCCGTTCCTGGTCCGGCGCTGGCTGGTCGCCATCTGTGGCGACGTAGCCAGCGCCAAACCCATTCGATCGGGAGCACTCCTGATCGAGACACTGACGTCCCAACAGAACGTCAGTGTCATGGGACGGACCACCTTCATCGGAGTGAGGGTCGCCGTGGAGGCCCCGGCGCACCTCAACTCCGTGGAGGGTCTGGCATGGTGCCCAGACGTGGCCGAGCTCTCGGAGGACGATCTCCTCCGGGAACTCGCACACCAAGGGGTGTGCGAGGTGACTCGCCTGTCGCCATCGAAGCGGCGACCCGATCAGCCCAACCCGCTGATTCGGCTCCGCTTCCGAGGCAAGGAGCTGCCAACCCACATCCACTGTGGGTACGTGGCTGCCCCCGTCAGGGAGTGGATCCCGCCCCCCCCCCCCCCGGCAGTGTCAGCAGTGCTGGCACTACGGCCACCTCAAGTGGACCTGCCGGGTGCGCACCGCCACCTGTGGTCGGTGCGCTGGCGAGCACGGCACCGAAGGGTGCACGCGCGCAGCACGCTGCGCCTCGTGCGACCAGGCCCACCCGGCCTGGGACCGCCGGTGTTTGGCCTGGGGTCTCGCTCGCGAGACAGAGCGCCTGAAGCGCGGCGACAGTCGGCGCCCACCGGACGCCCCGCCCTCCACCTCCCTCAGCCCAGGTCTCGCCCCCGGCGCTTGGCCGCCCCTCCCACCTCCCGGAACCTCCCCCCCACCCCACCGGCCTCCCGCCAGACCCCCCAACCGACAGACCCCCCGACCACCACCCCAGCTCCCCGAGGCATCTCTGTCGGACCTCGAAGGCGCCGTTGCCGCTGATCCACCGGCACCGCGCTCCCCAGCCCAACCAGCCGAGTCGAACACCGACTCAGGCCCCGCCTCCCCGGCCTCCCCAGCACCAGCGGAGAGCCGATTCTCGGAGGACCTCCCCTCGGACGACTCTCTCATGAGAGCCGTCTCCCGGAAAGTCGCCCGCAACCCCGCCCAGTCCCCGCCCTCCCGCCCCAGCTCCCCGCCCGCCCGCCCCAGCTCCCCGCCCGCCCGCCTCTCCCCGCCATCCCTCCCCTCCCCCCACCCTCCTTCCCGGCTCCCTCGTAGCCCCAGCCCCCCTGAAAGTAACCGCTACCGCCGCAATTTGAGACGGTTGAACAAGAAACAATAAATCACCTCCAACAAATACGTCATTAAGTTATTTCTGACTAACTGTTAAATCGTGCTGCTGCAGAGGTGGGAGTTGTGTGTTGGCTGCCGGTGTCTTGTCGCGGGGGCCCCCTGCTGGATTGGTAGCGCGGCGCATGGTTATGGCTTGGCTGTTCGTTGCCTGGCTGATTTGGCGGGGGATTTCTGCGATGGGACGCCGATGGTTGATGTGCGGTTTTGCGTTGGCGGCGGCATGATTCCCTGCCAAACCAGTCAGAAATAACTTCCTGACTAACTGTTAAATCAGGTTACTGCTGACGCGGGAGTTGCGGGTTGGCTGCCGGTGTCTTGTTGCGGGGGCCCCCTGCTGGATCTCGGCCGCGCGGCGAATGGCCGGTGCTGTTCGTGACGTGGCTGATTTGGCGGGGGATTTCTGCGATGGGACGCCGATGGCTGATGTGCGATTTTGCGTTGGCGGCGGCATGATTCCCTGCCAAACCAGATCACACGCCGATGCTGCGCCGCGGTGTGGTGGCTGCTGCGCTGCGGTGCAGTGTCCGCTGCGCTGCGGTGCAGCATGTTAAATTATGTTAAAATCACGCTGCTGCCGACGTGGGGTTACGTGTTGGCTGCCGGTGTCTTGTTACGGGGGCCCCCTGCTGGATCTCGGCCGCGCGGCGAAATTCGTTGCGTGGCTGATTCGGCGGGGGATTTCTGCGATGGGACGCCGATGGTAGATGTGCGGTCTTGCGTTGGCGGCGGCATGATTCCCTGCCAAATCAGTCGCGCAACGAAAGGTTCCATTGGAATTCGTTGTTCATCTCTTAACGTAATGCTCCTCCCAACCCTCCTCTCCCCTCTGCTCCGCTCTTGCCAAAGCCGAGTAGTTGAACACCCGCCCCTGATAACATATTCCGATGCTGCGCTGCGGTGTGGTGGCCGCTGCGCTGCGGTGCGGTGCTCACTCCACTGCGCTGCGGTGTGGTGTCCGCTGCGCTGCGGTGCAGTATACTAAATCATGTTGCTGCCGACGTGGGGTTGCGGGTCGGCTGCCGGTGTGTTGTTGCGGGGGCCCCCTGCTGGATCTCGGCCGCGCGGCGAGCGGTTTAGTGCTTTGGCTGTTCGTGACGTGGCTGATTTGGCGGGGATTTCTGCGATGGGACGCCGATGGCTGATGTGCGATTTTGCGTTGGCGGCGGCATGATTCCCTGCCAAACCAGATTACACGCCGATGCTGCGCCGCGGTGCAGTGTCCACTGCGCTGCGGTGCAGTATCCACCCTGTCAATCTTTTTTACACTGTTAGGTGATAGTTATCTTGTATTGATAGGTCCCCTCTTAGATTATCTCTACCAAACACGTTTAGCTAAACAAATATAACAGGGGTTTTTTGCCTTGCGCATTTTTGGCCCACCGCGCAGGTTTTTCCCCTTTGCTATAGACGCTGGGTTTTTTATTATTCAGGACTTTTCGCCCAGCTAAACACACCCCACAACCAGGTCTCGCCGAGGCGCCGGAGCTAGGGAGACTGGCAACAGTCTCCCGCTGTTGCAATGACGGCACCCCACGGCTCCACCAACACTGACACTGTTCAAGTGTATGTAATAAAAATATGTATGTATGTGTGTCTCGTGTTTTACTTATTTTTGACCTTGAACGAAATACTTAACGTAATGTTAGATATTATATTTACTTTGAACAAATAATTGTTCCGGGTACAAATAAACCGGTTAACGTAATTAGTAACGTAAAATAGCTGCCCTAGTCCCTAGTTTGCTCCTCGTCACATAAACCGGTTAACGTAGTTTTTTGCCTGGCAAATTGCCAGAGGTCATTGCCCCTCCCCGGAAAATGGCTATAGGCCGTTCCGGGGAAAAAAAAATATCTATCAAAATCAAACAAGTTCTTTAAATACCCAATCTGTTGACCATTTACAAACTTAAAAACTTCAATGAGATCCCCCCTCAATCTTCTGTATTTAAGTGAGAACATATCCAATGTTTTAAGCCTATCCTCATATTCTAAATTACTAATACCGTTAACCATTTTCGTTGCCCGTTTTTGTACCCTTTCTAGTAACCAACAATCTTTCTCATACGTTGGAGACCAAGCTTGAACACAGTACTCTAAATGTGGTCTAACAAATGCACAATACAGTTTAGTTATCACCTCAGCACTTTTATAAGAAACATTCCTGTAAATGGCACCAAGCATCCTTAGCGCCTGTTTTCTAGCTTTGGTTACCTGGTTAGATGCAGACAGCTTACTGTTAACTATTACCCCTAGGTCCCTTTCCATTACAGTCTGTGACATCTCCTGTCCCCCCATTGTGTACGAAGTTCTTCTTTTTACTCGGCCTACATGCATAACTTTACATTTGTTAATATTAAATTCCATTTGCCATGTTTCTGACCATTCAACCAACCTATCCAGATCCGACTGGAAAAGATCCTGGTCGTTATCTCTCCTAATAACCCTGAAAACTTTAAGATCGTCAGCAAATTTTAACACTTTACTGTCTACACCATTCTCGATTGTATTAATGAATATTAAAAATAACAATGGGCCTAAAACTGAGCCTTGAGGCACCCCACTACGCACATCTCTCCATTCAGATTTGACCCCATTTAATAAAACTCTTTGCCGCCGTCCTGAGAGCCAAAACTCGATCCAATCAAGCGCCTTGCCGCTTATTCCGTGGCTTTTCAGTTGTAATCCTAATCTTTTATGGGGAACCTTATCAAAGGCTTTACTAAAATCAAGATACGCTACATCAAGCTGTTCACCCCTATCAAAACTATCGGTTGCCACATCCAAAAACTGCAGAAGGTTGGTCAATCACGAATAACCCTTCCTGAAGCCATGCTCATTTTCCCTAATGATTTTATATTCATCCAAATATTCTACTATTTTATCTTTAATGATTGATTCCAGTACTTTGCAAACTAAGGAGGTAAGACTGACAGGTCTATAATTTTCTACCTTACTTTTATCCCCCTTTTTAAATATAGGAACTACGTTTGCACTCTTCCAGTCAAGTGGAATATTTGTTTCTTTTAGTGATCTGGAAAATATTATAGCCAATGGAACAGATATCTCTCTTCCACATTCTTTAAAACCCTTGCATATATAGTATCTGGTCTCTCCGCCTTATTAGGTTTGATCTTTTTTAAATGTGCACTAACTAAATCACTACTTATATTGCCCAGCTCTCCCAAAGTATCCTCCGTTACTGGCGGAGGATGAAGTAATGCGATACCACTTTGGTCTTCGATTGTAAAAACGGAACTGAACTGATTACTCAACAATTCCACCATTTCGTTATCTTTACTTACCAACATATCATTTACTTTAAGTGGACCAATACTTTTTGAAACGTTATTCATTTTGTAAAAACTAAAAAATCGCTTGCTGTCGGCAATGTAGTTCTTTGCCAAGTCTATTTCCTTTGCTCTTTGTGCTGCCCTGACTCTCCTCTTTACCTCGTCCCTACTTTTTTGGTAACTTCTCTTATTTGACTCAATTGGTGATCCCTTCATTTTCTTAAATGCAGCTTTTTTCGTTTTGATGGCATTTCTAACTTCTGGTGTAAGCCAGGAAGGTCTATCGTTTTTTCTACTACGTTTATACTTAAATGGTATGTGTCTACTCTGAACTGCTTTCAATATAGTCTTAAAAGAATTCCAGGATTCACATGTATCTAATCTTTCAAACTCACTGTTCCAATCGATCTGGACAAGTTCATTTCTCAATTTGTCAAAGTCTGCTTGATTAAAATTTGGAACCAGAAGGAGATTATCTTTGAGCTTAACATTAGATGAGATATTAAAGTTTACTATACTATGATCTCTTTTACCGAGTCCCTCACCGATGGTTACATCACTTACTAGTTCTCTGTTGTCAGAGAAGACTAGGTCAAGAATTGAACATAATCTAGTTGGTTCAGTGACAAACTGATGCATAAAAAGTTCCTCTTCAAAAAGTTGCCTAAACATCATACACTCGTTGGTCTCTACCCTGCCTTCATACCCTCGTTACCAGAAATACAGGGAAGTACGTTAATGATATCGAGTTAGGTCCATAAGTCGCGCTTGTAAGCGATGCAGTTTGAGCGGAAGATGGCATAACAAATATATCCTTTTGTTGATTGTCCACTCATTGTGAAATGTGAGCCACTGTGTGATCGATTTGGCAAGCAGCTTTCATGCTCCTCCAGATACTGGGAAGTGGGATGCCAGTTTACTTACCGCCAGCGAGTGCATCAGCATGTCGATGACATCAGAAGAGGTTGATAGGAGGCGCCGCAATTCGTAGTCCACGATTGCTAGCTCTTCTCGCGTTCGACGGAGACGCACGCATGAGCGCGTCACATATGGCTGTTGTTGTTGTTGTTGGTCCCTCCGGCCCCGGCTAGGGCCGGGGCGTAGCCGTACGGCTCTGGTAGGACCGGTAGCCGGCAGCTAAGGCC
Organism: Chirona hameri; assembly: GCA_036785665.1. NCBI lineage: Eukaryota > Metazoa > Arthropoda > Thecostraca > Balanomorpha > Balanidae > Chirona > Chirona hameri. The sequence goes on along the minus strand of JAXIVJ010017125.1, from coordinate 3,908 downwards.
GCCACCACGCCGTCCCGCTGCAGGTCCTCCGGTCGTTCATATATGTTTCCCAGCGATAGGAGGCGGGCCCCGCACAGACAGGGACACTTCAGCAGGATATGCTGAGGCGTGTCCGGCTCCTCGTCGCAGACCCGACACCGAGCCGCTGGGCACCCGGCATCGTTGCATCCCGGGCACGAGTCGGTCGGGCGGCGTCCGATGCGATGAAGGTACTATTCGGACCCGCTCCAGTGTCCGGCTCGGAGTGGGTGGATGTCCACGGCGGCCTTTCGGCTGTCGCCGCGGACCGGGTCCGGGAGGCGGTCCTTGAAGGTGCGCTGATACCAGCCGCTGGGCCACGATCGCTGCCACGATCGGCGGGGCGCTCTGGCGGCGGCGCGGGTGATTCCCTTGATGTCGATGGGCGACTCGGTCTGGTCCAGGGCTGAGGCCTCCTTGCGAGGGCGTCTGCCCGTTCGTTCCCCGCCAAGCCGCAGTGCGCCGGCACCCACTGCAGGTGGATGTGGTGCCCGCGGCGGGACAGCGAGCCGAGCAGCTCCCATATCTCCGCACCCATCTCCGCGGTCTGAGCCGCAGGGTCGCCCTCCAACGTGAGCAGCGCCGCCTGTGAGTCTAGGTACGCGACCACGGGGGGGGGGGGGGGGGGGGGGGGGGGGCTCGGGGATGGCTCACAGATGGCTCGTTTCACCGGCAGTGACATCGTGCTATCCTCAGTCGACTGAATATGCCATGGAAAACAGCACTTCCCGGCGTCCTTCATGGCCACCACGACACCAGTTTCGCGCCGGTACCTTTCACGCAACTTTTCAAGCTTGATATGGTCTGCGTTCATTAGCCTCCTGGATGCATTCAGCATTTTGCTGACGAGCTGGCCGCGTTGGTGACGGCAGAACGTCGCGCACGCCAGCTGTCGCTTACCATCTCAACCATCTCAATGGCGTTTTCCAGGTCGGTACCATTGGCCCGTGTGTCACGGCTTGAGAGCGACATGGCCAGAACGCGCAGCTCATCTACTATTGCGTCCACCTGGCTGGCTGGGATCCACGCCGTGTTTATGCAGGAGAGTTTAGCTTTGACTAGAGGATAGGGATCCCTTTCTGGGCGGCTCGCAGCCTTTTCACCAAGCCATGCATGCGCAGGTGCTAATCCCGATTGTAGCTGAGCACCTTGTCAGTAATGGTGCCAACGCGCTGTGCCGACAGCATATACTTGGTGGTGTTACCAGCCCGGCTCAGGAAGGCGTTGGCGATCTCGGTGGTCTCCATGATCGACCAACCCGATTCAGGTTGCCAGCAGCCGCCGTAGGTTATCTGCAAAGCAAGGATGTAATGCAATAGCAGCCACTAACCACGACTTCCCCGAACTTTGTTTCATTTGTACGGCAAGCTAAATGGAAATAACGACCTTTTCCACAAAAATGGAGTTAGCACTTGAAATGGGAAGAAGCAATCAACTTATAAGTAAATCCTATCACATTTGCATAACAATGCCCCTAGCCGAAGTTATTTCAAGTTAAAGTTGCTAAGCGTTCTACGCTTATAACGGTCGGTACTCAGCAAGTACTTGGCAGCGAATTCAATGTCCGAGCTAAAATTAGCCTGCCTACGCATCGTTATTTATCATGAAGGTATGTAATATGTTTCCTGCACTCGATCTTTTGCGAATATATACCAAACTTTTATGAACAATCAACAAGCATTTGACAAAAAGTGCATTGAAATCGGCAGTTTAGTTTGGCCCCGGACGGCGACCTATTTAGTGTTCTCGACTATTTTTATATATAGAATAAATTGGGTGCTTTCCACATGAATTTGCAACATACATTCAACATACATTTACATTACAATGCACACATGACACATTTATCTGAGCCGTTTTTCTGTAATTAATCAATAAACATTTAACAAACCCATGATGCATTCGGCGGTTTAACGTGGCCCCCTACGACGACGTATTTAGTGTATGCGATTTATTGAGAGGTAATTCAACGAGAAGTATTCAACGTTGAATAGATTGAAACAAAACGACCGGTATGTCCACTCGGCCGCTGCCGGCCGAGTGGTCCAGCCTCCAAACCTCCTCAAACAGGCCGGTATCGAGAACAGTACCGTCGGGGAGCTGGAGACGGCCAGTCAGCACGTGTGTCCGGATGAGTTTTAGGAGATGTGGGGGTGGGCGAACACCCATATGCTCCTGAAAAGTAAAAATAAGTTTAAAATGGATTGGTTACAGATTGATGAAATGCTGCAACAACTATAGGGGGCAATCAACATTCTAAAGGCAATTATTATTAATCAACGGCAATAGGCATCCGCAGCAATACAAAGGTAAAGTTAAAAATGGCGAAAATTGAGAAAAGAAACGCGATTTCTTCGCCTCCACGAATAAACTGCAAATAAAAGAACGACCCGACTAAAACCTATTGGGTAAAAGTGCAGCCCAATGAATTAAAGCACGGGTTATGCTATTGTTCTTTATCCGATATGAGACGAACATTGCGTCCATTCATGGTGAGTACTAAAAATAAAGCAAATTAATCGATTCGTTAGCTGTATCTGTACTAAAACACATACCTTGTTGGGTTCCTCGCTGGGTGTTTGTGAAAGCGCTGGTGACTCCCAGCCCGGCCCACAGCCGCCTCGTTACTGGTGGCCATGGTCGCTCACAGCGGCAGTCACCTCTCAGGCATGCTGGTACAGCCGAGAGATGATGGCTCGAAGCACACAAGGTCATGGGCCGATCGAAATCGCACCAGATGGGCTGCTTCCACGCAAGCGGTCAGACCTCGAACCATGACGAGCTGCATCTTGGATGCTTCTAGCACTACGTCACGGCCCTGGTCGTAGCAAACCCTGCTGTCGAGACTGAGCTACGTCGAACGCGATCACACACAGCATCTACATGTCGCTGAGATCAGTTACGGTCGCCTTCAAGCACCCACATCGCGGAATCCATCATCCCTGGAACCATGTGGAAATGATGGATGGATCCACTGCGACAAGGTGCTGAAAGACGGTAAAGGGACTTCAATTGACTCCTTGACACACAAGTACGCTCGACGCGAGAGGACACGCAGACCCCAGGGGATCTTACAACGTCCTGGTCGGACCAGCAGACACGGTTGCCCGTGGCCAGGGCCCGGCGCTGGGCGGCAGTCAGACGGCTGCGGGCGGCTGAGGGCACTCGCTTGCGAGAGGATGGCCGCCTGGAGAGCGGCATTTCGGGTGCGCAACGCCTTGTTCTGCTCCGGAGCCTCTTCGCGCGCTGCTTAAGCCCTGCTGCAGGTCTGCTGGAGCCGACGGCGGAGCACCTTCTCGGCAGCACTACTTCACTTCAGCTCGGCCTCGTTTCGTACGAGCTCTTGTGCCAAGTCGGTAGATCATCTCCAGAGATGTTTTGGACGACAGCACAGTGCTTCAGGATTCATGTAGGATGGGATCCTGGACCTTACAGGGAGAAAATACCAAGAACGTGAATACAGGATAGGATAAACGGTGCGTTGCAAGTAACAAGCTCCTACCAATGACACCGACGGACAGCATAGTACACGTCCGATTCGGAGCCATAAGCTGGCGCAATTAGTGCATCATGTTCTGTGTAAAAACGGGTGAAAATCAAACTGGTTATAAGAAACGGTGTTTTCAAAAGGAATATTGGAAAAGTAGCGAGGGGTTAAAAAGCAAATTCGCGCAGCGAATACAATGGACAACATGCAGATTACAAAACAATAAACATGCATGACGCACTACCTTTAGGCCATCGATGAGTGCACCTGCTCAGTCCCTTTAAGTTATATGCTATTTTCCATGCAACATGCCCATACCTCCTAACATAAAGCATGACTATTTACGAATTTATCCAAAATACAATGTTACATTAAAATAATTGATACTCTGCTCAAGTTAAAG
>JAXIVJ010017124.1:0-26947 GCA_036785665.1 Chirona hameri | reverse complement strand
AAGTGAAAACATACCCAATTTCTTTAATCTATCTTCATAAGGTAAACTACCAAGACAATTAACCATTTGTGTTGCCCTTTTTTGAACTCTTTCTAACAACCAGCAATCTTTCTCATATGTTGGAGACCAGGCTTGTACACAATACTCCAAATGTGGTCTAACGTATGCACAATACAGTTTTGTTATTACCTTTTCACTCTTGTAGGAAACATTTCTGTTAATGGCCCCTAGCATTCTAAGTGCCTTTTTCCAAGCTTCTACAACCTGGTCTGACGCTGATAGTCTATTGTTTACCACGACACCTAAATCTCTTTCCTTTTCAATCTGCTCCATTTTCTGCCCACCCATTTCATACCTATGTTTACTGCTAACCCGTCCAGCGTGCATAATCTTACATTTACTCAAATTGAATTTCATCTGCCATGCTTCAGACCACTCAACTAGCTTGTCCAGATCTGATTGAAAAACATCCTGATCATGTTTTCCTCTAATAATCCTGACAACTTTTAGATCGTCTGCAAATTTCAAGACTTTGCTGTCTATACTGTTCTCAATTGCAATCACAAATATTATAAAAAGCAATGGGCCCAGGACTGAGCCCTGTGGAACCCCACTGAGAACCTCCTTCCATTGTGATTGGCACCCATTCAATATAACCCTTTGCTGGCGTCCTGAAAGCCACGTTTCTATCCAATCCAGAATCTTGCCCCTGATCCCATGAATTTTAAGTTGCAACCCCAGTCTTGTATGAGGGACTTTGTCAAATGCTTTACTGAAATCAAGAAATGCTACATCTAGCTGTTTACCCTGATCAAAGCTATCTGTTGCAACATCCAAAAACTCCAGAAGATTAGTTAAACAAGAACGGCCCTTCCTAAAGCCATGCTGTGTATCCTTGATGAGTTCATTTTGCTCCAAGAATTCAACAATCTTATCTTTGATGATTGATTCAAGCACCTTGCAGACTAATGAGGTCAGACTAACTGGTCTATAGTTTTCCTCTTTACTTCTATCTCCCTTTTTATGAATAGGAACAACATTTGCTCTTTTCCAATCAAGTGGAATTTTACTATCTGCAAGTGATTTAGAAAATATTATGGCTAATGGAACCGACAACTCCCTTTCAGATTCTCTTAAAAGTCTAGCATGGATTTCATCAGGTCCTTCTGCCTTGTTAGGCCTTACTTTCTTTAGATATTCTAGAACAAGTTCACTACGTATGCCACCTAGCTCTCCTATAGTCTCCTCTGTCTCTAGCTCAGGCTGAAGTGCTGCAATACTACTCTGGTCCTCGATAGTAAAGACAGATTGAAACTGATCATTAAGCACTTCAACCATTTCACTGTCCTTGCTAACTAACACATCTCTACCTTAAATGGACCTATATTTTTGTAAACTGTACTTAACTTATAAAAACTGAAGAACTTCTTACTATCTGCATTACAATGTCTAGCTAAATCAAGTTCCTTTGCCCTTTTAGCTGCTCTGACCTTTTTCTTAACTGAATTTCTTGCATTCTGGTAGGCCTTCTGATTTATATCTAGTGAAGATCCCTTCAAAATGCCAAATGCACTTCTTTTAGCTTGTATAGCACTCCTTACTTCTGGGGTAAGCCAAACTGGATTGCCCTTGGTTCTGTTACGTTTGTGCCTGAGGGGTATATGCCGATTTTGAATTTGGTTTAATCTAGCTTTGAAAACATTCCAGGCCTCACATGCATCTAAACCTGCCAACTCAACGTTCCATTTTATCTGTGCGAGGTCATTTCTAATACCATCAAAATCAGCCCGGCTGAAGTTTGGAACCATAATAAGGTTATCTTTGGGCCTCATTTCTGATGAGATATTGAATTTAACCATATTGTGATCACTGGTTCCTAGACCTGTACAAATACTTATGTCACTAACTAGATCACTGTTGTCTGAGAATACAAGGTCTAGAATGGAGCAATGTCTGGTTGGCTCTGTTACAAACTGATGCATGAAAAGCTCCTCTTCAAAGATTTGCCTATACAACCTACACTCATTTGTTTCCTCTGCTATACTTTCGTATCCTCTTAAGTTAAAATCTCCCATAATAAGACACTGAGCCCGAAAGTTCCTACGTATTTCCTCACAAATATCTTGGTCTGTTTCAGCTTGGGAGTTCCTTGGAAGATTCCCTGGTCTGTAAAATGCACCTATCCTCAACCTTCCTCTGTTTCCTGTACCAATTTTAATGTCAAGCCAGATTGATTCTACTTCTTTTACTTTACTAGAATCATCAACTCTAGTAGTGCAGTACAAGCTATTTACATATACAAACACTCCGCCTCCCTGCCGTGATTCTCTGCAATATGAGAACATGTTATACCCTTGTAACTCGAAATCCTGTAGCCTATCCCTATTATACCCCTCACTAACCCATGTCTCGGTTACACAAATGATATCAGGCTTTTCAAGGGCAACATAACACTCAAACTCATCAAATTTAGACCTAATACTTTGGGTATTCAGCAACACACATGTGATCTTATACTTTGAGCTGACTCTACTAATTCTGAGGGAATTATGATCTACTGTCCTATTCTGACATGAACTTCTACCAATGCTTACTTCCTGATGCCCTAGTACACTAGCGTCCCTGAACCCCCCCCCCCCCCCCCCCTCCTACCTAGTTTCCCTGAATGACACTTATGTAGGCATCTCCCAAAGCCCTTGCCCCCTCATCCGATAAGTGAAGCCCATCCTTCATATAGTACCTATGCCACTCATAGAACTGATCCCATAAGTCTACATAACTAAGCCTAATAGCTGAACATAAGTTCTGAACTGAGCTGTTCACAGACAGAGCTCTCGAGTACCACTCCTCACTGGCTCCACAGCGAGGGAGGATGCCAGTCACAATGACTGGTTTCCTGAACTCCTTCAACCTCTGCAGCAGGCTCCGGTACTCCGCTACTATTCTCACACTCTGCCTAGGTCCTATGTTGTTCACCCCCACCTGTATTATAACTGTCTCCGGGCTACTCCTACCAAGTTCTGCCTCAATGACAGGGCCCATATCAACTACTCTTGCCCCCGGTTTGACTAAACATCTGTCCCTCTTCCCACAGAATGTTCGCCTTAAGGGCCTTACCCTTGAGTCCCCAACCACTAAATGCTGAATCTCTTCCCTGTCACTTTCAGCTGCTGACTCTAACGCACTGAACCTATTTGCTATTGTAACCTGCTGATGTTCCCTGGGGCTGTACTGCCTGACTCTACCCTGAACTTTTGTCCATCCCTCCTGATCCCCTTCCCTCTTCCTCCTCCAGATTCTGCTACCACCCTCCATTACCCAGCACCCCTCCTCATCCTTACTGTCTGTGGCCCTAGCATTACTTTCCACAATGTTGAGTCTCCAGAAACGTGACCCTCCAACACACTTCCAAACCCCAGCCGCACTATCCACCTTTGCCTTATCCTCCTCCCTTATGCCCCTATCAGAACTACCACTGGTCCCTGATCCTGTAGGCTCCTTTTCTGACCCCCTAACCACGATCTGCGCATACGTTCCTTGGTCAGGAGCTACACCCTCCTGCGGCTCATCTCTACACCTACACTTACTTAACTGCGCCTCAAGCTCCGCTACTCTAGCCTGGAGGGCCTCTAGCTCTGCTACCTTCGCCTGCATCCTAGTCCTGCTCATTTGAATACACTAGTAACTTAGGTATATAACTTAGGTACTATGCACTTTTCAATACTTTACTAACTTAACTTAACTTTTTTTGTTTTTTTTTGTTTGTTTTTTCTTCTTCTAAACCTTAACTAGATCTAGGTAAAGCTAGTGACACAAATCAGCTATGAGTGCACCTAATACTAGACTAAATATCTAATCCTTAAATAAACTGAATACTAAATACACCTTAATTATCCCTAATTTTCTAAAATATCTACTTATCCAACCCTGCAACTAATAACACAAAAATAAGACTAAGACAATTTTGGCGCACACAAGCTAGAATGAAAAGTCCTTTAAAAAGCAAGTAAGAGGTAACAGCTAACTATGAATGCTTAAAAATAATACCTAAACGATCCACAAAACTAAATATCTAATCCTTATATCTAAATATAATGTGGTTCCTCAAAAAATACACAAAACAACAGAGCTATCCAACAGCTACTTAGCTTGGCTAAAGCGGGGTTCAGCTATATCTGTATCTGTATCTGTATCTGTATCTGCAGGGGTCAAAAATAACGCCAACTCGACAACGTCGTTAGTAGCAATTCAGCGTTACACCAAACGAAGATTTGTAGCAAAACTGGCCCATGGCAAGACATAAAAATTGCACTATGATTACTGCGGTATATGCTTGAATGAGTCACTTTCTGTTTGTTGTAGATCCTGTACACTTATGGGGCTGTTTTGTATATTCACGGCTGGTTGATCTCTGTTTTCTGGAGATATTTTGAAAGTAATATGTTGCTAGCGAGAAATGGGGAAAATATCACCATAAGTGGGCAAATATCACAAGTTTCTCGCAAGATCTAGAGACTAAACGTACCTTTTAAAGAACTCTACACCTACCAGAGATAGATAATTTTGTAGCAAAAAATGCCAACATGAATCGACAGAGAGTGATACAGGTTGTATATTTTTGTATCACGCATAATACGAATAAAGGACATCAAATTGTACTTCAAAATATTCCAATATCTTTTAATAAAATTATTTCAAAGTTATTATCAGGCCATATTTAACCAAATGAATGTAACTCAATGAAGCGTAAAGACTTCCAGAGTCTGCTTTTTATGGTACCCCATCACTATAAGTTCAAGGTTTCCGAATGGTGACAAAGCCCTCCTTTGACATTTTGGTCTCGCGCTGGTTGGTGGTGTCTCTGTTGCGATAAGATCGATTTTTGGTGCTCCAAGGATCTGTGTTGTTTATCATGAGTAAAGTAAAGAAGGCTAAGTTAACAAACTCTAGAATGGAGATTTTGTGCGGATATCTCACCAAGGATGGAGCTGAGTGTAGTTTTTCATGCCTAAATTATCATCGTCCTCGGCTGCTGAAACACACAAAGAAACATCATCCTGCGGAGTCGGATGTTCTCCTACGTGGTTCTGCTGCCTGGGTAAGTGTTCAGTTATTTGTATTGCGCTAGGGACTAGGGAGCGCTCCCCGGCCGCTCCATAGTATTATTCGTATTTTTCCGGAAGTAGGCAGCGTGACTGTGAAAAACTGTGCTGACGTGGAGACGGGAACGTTTGGGACACATTTAGCGCCTACCTCGAAAACTGTAAGTGCGGAATTAGCCTAAAATCGCTCAACAACTTTGATTTTTCTGACAGACCTCGTCGCGCCAGTGACTCCTTGTAGTGCCTGTGATGCCATTTATGAAGAGAGGCCACTCTCAAGTCATCGACAGAACTCCAAATTGAACGAATTTTACGTAACCGTCGTCTGATTCCCGACTTTCTGGACCGTTTTCAAGAAATAAGCAAAATACTCAAAACTATTTCTTCAGCGCATGAGCGCTGCGATGGGCGCATGCACACCGACATCAATCTGCCGACACCCCGTCTCCCCCGTCCCCAATGTCGGCCCGCGCCGCTGCTCGGCACCGGCCCGAATCACCCTCCGTCGAGCCAGGCGCGTAGCCAGGATTTTTATTGGGGGTGGGGCACGTCGGTGGTAGAATCAAATTTAGCTCCTCAACCATATGTTGTTGACCGGAGGGGGGGGAGGGAGCCGGGTCGTCAGAGAATCTAATTTTATTTAGTGTAAATTTGTTTTGCTCAGAGGGGGAGGGGCATGGCTCCCGTGCCCCCCCCCCCCCCCCCCCCTAGCTACGTCCCTGCGTCGAGCCGGGTCCGTCGGTCGCCGCCGCAACCGACGACCTTGACGGCGGCGACGCAGGGGAAAGCCTTTGCCGAGACGGATGGGTGGAAGGAAGGTGAAATGGAGGAGAAAATATATTTAGATAGTGGAAGGCAATCAATATAGGCGCAGAATTCGACGTTTAATACAATTTGCTTTCCTTGCCGCAGAGCAGGACATAATTCCAGGAAACTGCGTTTTTTTTAGTACAATAGGTCCTCGAATCGCCAAACAGGAACCAAACATGTTCTGCTGCATCTTCTCTACCTGTTGCCATTTTTATGTTAATTTTTCTGAAGGTGAAATGAAGTAGCCCAAATTCGAGGAGAAAATTAATGTAGGGATGGGTTGATTTCCTTCAGACAACTTTGCCACCTGAACCTAAAAATCCTGGCGATTCCCATGATCCAATTACTCAGTTCCACTATTCACGAAACCTTCACCTATACATTTGCCTTTTTCGTTTCCTCAGATGCTGGCGAGACACCAGTCATCACGCATGGAGGAGCATCCAAGTACTGGAGATGCTCCTGTGCCTGATGGTCGGCGCAGCAGCCTTTCCCAACTGGGCGTAACAAAGTAGCCCCTGAACATTTGCCTGCAGACGTGCACCCGACATGTGATGATGTTGATATGACCGATAGTGGACCGGCGATTAGCACTGAGACGGTTCGCAACGATAACAGGGGTCTCTGGGGTCTCTCACAATGCTGCAGGCGGTTGAGCACTCTGATTGCCTGATCTACGCTGCACGAGGTAGGCAAGTCCCAAATTACCGGGGCCATTCAATTCGAAGAAGTATATATCACTGCAAAAGCAGCTAAAGAAACAAAAGGCAAACATATAAAAATGCGTTCCTTTTTGCTAGTCTTTGGCTACTTCTCATTTCTTGGCGCATTTATTCTTATTTTTAAGCGATCTTAATTTATTAGTGTTTATCCTGATAGCGTTATGACGTGAATACCAACACATCAGAGTGTCATGTAAAATGTTGAATCGTTTTGGGTTTCCTAGAAGTAATATTGTCAGTGCTTGTCCAAGGACCATTCAAACTGGTCTTCGTCTTAATTTTTTTTTTGATACAAACTTATTTTCTGACATAAGCTTTTGCACTGCCAATATTTAGAGGTCAGTTTAGGAAATATATCAAACACTTTCACCTGTTTCAAAGACACCCGCTTTCAGTGGGATTATCTTTTTTTTGGAGAGTTATGGAATCCGGATGCAGAACACACCATTTAGGAAGTTGCATTTTATACTTACTCAACTGCTATCATTCTAGTGTCTAAGTACAAGTCAAAGCACATTTTGTAATAGTGGTTCTGTTCCCACAGCGGTACAAACGCTTAAGGAGCAAAAGATCCTGCCAAAGGAGCTTGGTGTCGGCCTCCCACAAATCAGAGCGGCTCACAGATTCATGCGAGAGCTACCGAACGAGCTGACAGACCCCGAGCTCTACGTGAGGCTGCAAAAACAGGCCCAGAGTGAGGCGATCCTGCAGCCATACAGTGACATGGTGGCACGGATTTGGATGCTGGCAGCTCCCGAGAGTGTTGTGGAGAGCATGTGCAGTGTGGTGAAGGACATCTTCGGCGAGAACCGCCAACTGTCGCACGCAAGTGCAGCGAAAGAGCTTTGTGTGCGGTGGAATGGACCGGAGCCTGTCTGCGCTGACAAACTATTAGAGCACGTGCGGCAGCGGTGTCAGAAGGACAATTTTTTCACAGGGACATCGGAAAGTCACAGGGACATCGGAAAAGTTATGAAAAGGCATCTTGGTAGAAGGTGTCACCGCGCCCCTGTATATATGTGATATGAATCTGTGATATGAAGTGTATAGTGATGTACGGATGCAGTGCCAACAGTAGGTACCCAATGGGAATTAGTATAATGTCATTCGATGAACGGTTGTGGTGTGCACTTTTTTTGGTGTGCCAGTGTGCCACATCCAGTGTTTAGAACTTGAATTCTGCTCCCGTGTGCTATTTATTTTGTCTTGTTGAGTACTTGTCTTGTTTAAGATTCGTCTTGCATTATTTATTTGTGCAAATCAGCTTTTTGTTTGCACGTATATATTGGACACGTCACCTGGATGGATGTTGGAAGGAAAAATATAGTCGTCTGTTCTATTGCAAATGGTGAACCTGTTTTTACATTAAATCAACAAGTGTTTTATCCCATGAGGGTACGATACCTTGGTGTCGAGGTCAGTAGATTGGTACTTAGGTATAGCGATACGCCTGGTCTAGCCGCAAAAGAAGAACCGGTTAAATAACGTTGCCACTCCTGTTGAACTGCTTGCCAGTTTTGTGTAGCGAAATTTTGCATTAGCAGATATAAACATTTGCAATCGACAAATGGAAATGTGTAGAAATGTAGCTTCGATGAGAATGCGAATGTTCGATAAAAGGTGTAGCAAAATTGGGCTCCGTCAAATTCGGTTGGTAGCAAATTTTAACTTTTGTTTACCCCTGTGTATCTGTATGTATGTGTATGTGTATGTGTATGTGTATGTGTATGTGTATATGTATATGTATATATATATGTAATTTTTGTAATTTTTAGAGATAAAACATAATATTTATGTTGGACAAGCTCGATCTCTCACATGCGTTAGCAAACAATAAGAGAAAACTGATCGGGAACACAAATGTTTCGTAAACAAGTCAGTGAATGCGGTATCGGGCAGTCCGCGTTTCGCAGGTAGTGACGTCGTTTCTTTGTCTTATCTTCCTTCTTGACAGCCAGTGAAAGGCCCGTTGACAGTGACTGTGGGACGTGATTCGACCAAACCTTCAGACTTGTTTGCTCGGACGGCAAAAACTCGTAGCGAAATGAGCAGCAACCGGAAATAAAGCTGCCGAGAAAAAAAATCAAGAAAGGAAGTATTAGCGAGGAGCGGGTCTACTGCAGAGCCAAATCAGTCAAGTTATTAGATGAATTATTCGTTTTCGTATATTTAACAGTTGTCCCGTTGGAGCTAGTGCTCGCCATTACCTCCTAATATATATTTAAAAAAATGAACTTCGTCGCATCAAATTAACTTCGGCGCATTTTAATCTTGTGTCTCATGATTGCCATAAAACATGTTTTCAACTATCCCCACAATACAATCCACACAACACATCGAATCCGCTCCACACAACAAAGTCAAGATTTGCATCGCTTATGACGCCGTCGGAGCCGACTTATCAACTTCTGTAACAGACTTCCCCGGTAACCCTGTTTTTCGCCACGACACGTACCCCTGTTTCTCCACCCACCCACCGCTGGCCTTCTCTCGGGTCGGCAGTGAACACTTTCTGCAGCGAGGTGAGACGGCTCGTTGACCTGAGTTGTGGGCTCTGGACGGCGACCGGGGCGGTATTGGAGGCAGCCGCAGCCGCCGCCGACCCGGTAACGGCCAGCTCCAGTGCTGAGCGAAACTACAGAGCCGCTGTCAGGGTGGGTGTCCGGATATGGGAGGTGGAGGTGGATCAAAGCAGATTACGAGAAAAAATAGCAATGCCTTCAAATAAAATAAAGACAGCATGAACCGCAATTAGCTTCACCAGACTCTTTAGGGACCCATTCAACTGAAGCATGCCGGCTCGGCTGTTAAACATCTGTCCCTGCCTTCCTGGGTTGAGATAATCATCAGTGTCATGCTATACTCACCTGGCAGATCGCAGACCACCTCCAATGCCGCGGCCAGCAGATATTGTATGACGGGCCCTAGGGCGGCGACCGCACGGCTCGGGCACACAGGCACAGCAGGCGTCCTTAGGGCCCAATCTTACCAAATGCCGTGAAGGCGTAAGTGTGGCATGCTGTGAACAGAGTGCTCAGAATGCCGCATTTGGGGAACCACGACGTTTGATTTGTCCAAGCTCATTGTCGAGATAGCTCAGTTGGGAGAACGCTAGACTGAAGATCGGGATGTCCCCGGTCGATCCGGGGTTCCAAAAGTTTTGCAGGCCGGCGCACTGCAATATGCCGTACTACGGCATTGGTAAGATTGGGTGCGATCACGGCACTTGGTAAGATTGGGTGCGATAACGGCACTTGGTAAGATTGGGTGCGGTCACGGTACTTGGTAAGATTGGGTGCGGTCACGGCACTTGGTAAGATTGGGTGCGGTCACGGCACTTGGTAAGATTGGGTGCGATCACGGCACTTGGTAAGATTGGTTGCGGTCACGGCACTTGGTAAGATTGGGTGCGGTCACGGCACTTGGTAAGATTGGGTGCGGTCACGGCACTTGGTAAGATTGGGTGCGGTCACGGCACTTGGTAAGATTGGGTGCGATCACGGCACTTGGTAAGATTGGTTGCGGTCACGGCACTTGGTAAGATTGGGTGCGGTCACGGCACTTGGTAAGATTGGTTGCGGTCACGGCACTTGGTAAGATTGGTTGCGGTCACGGCACTTGGTAAGATTGGTTGCGGTCACGGCACTTGGTAAGATTGGGTGCGGTCACGGCACTTGGTAAGATTGGTTTCGGTCACGGCACTTGGTAAGATTGGGTGCGGTCACGGCACTTGGTAAGATTGGGCCCTGGACGGTGCGGCTGGCAATGTGCCAAAATCAGACAGCCGGCTCCGACCACGCGGCACAACAGACACGCACTCGGACCGCTGCTGCGCGCGAACACACGAGCACATCTGATCGCTGCTGAGCGCGAACACACGAGCACATCTGACCGCTGTGCGTGAACGAACACACGAGCACATCTGACCGCTGTGCGTGATCGAACACACGAGCACATCTGATCGCTGCTGAGCGCGAACACACGAGCACATCTGACCGCTGTGCGTGAACGAACACACGAGCACATCTGACCGCTGTGCGTGATCGAACACACGACCACATCTGACCTCTGTGCGTGATCGAACACACGAGCACAGCTGACCGATGTGCGTGATCGAACACACGAGCACATCTGACCGCTGTGCGTGATCGAACACACGAGCACAGCTGACCGCTGTGCGTGATCGAACACACGAGCACATCTGATCGCTGTGCGTGATCGAACACACGAGCACATCTGACCGCTGTGCGTGATCGAACACACGAGCACATCTGACCGCTGTGCGTGAACACACGAGCACATCTGTTCGCTGCGCGTGAACGATCTACACGTTGACTGCCAACACACCTGAAGACAGCTCAGATGTGTTCGTATATACGAAGTTCTGTTCTTTCCGTTATTTTGCAGGCACCACACGTGTCTCCAGCTCCGGTCGCCACTGCCTCCTCGCCGGGCAACGCGGTCCGAGCCGGGACAGGTCATTCGCAGGGGCGCACCCAGTGGAGAGAAAGCAGGGGCGTACTCAGCGGAGGATGGTCAGGGGTGTACACAGTGGCGTACCCAGGATTTACTCCAGGAGGTGGCAATTTTTGCTCAGGGGGCATAAATTACCCCCACCAAAATAAAACTCACCGGATTTGGCCCACTATATTTTCAAAAGGCCATATCTTAACCATTTTTATCTGAAAAAAATCATTCATTTTTTCGACCAAAGGGGGCACGTACAGACCTTCAGTGGGGAGGGGGGCAATTGCCCCGTTTGCCCCCCCCCCCCTTGTGTTCGCCTATGGGTGTACTCAGTAGGGAGCACATCACACGATTGTACCAAGTCTCGGTGTATCAGCGTGCTAACGGCAAAATGGGATACCACAGCGATGAGTTCCCACGGAGACGTCAGGGGGTGGGGGGAACGAGATGGTGGTAGTTATCAGTGAAATAGCACGCCGTTGTGGTTCGGAAAATCCGTAGTGATACCACCAGCGGTGCCATGTGTTTTTTATGATGGATTGTGATTAAATTGATCCACGAATTGATAAGACTTGTAATTATAGTTTTGCGTGTCCAAATCCCTGCTAGATTGATAAGCGTCCCAAATTACTTTTTTCTTTGTAGGATTTTACCATGCTGTTGGTTAAATATGTATAACATTGCTTGATCAAAGAAAATGCATCGTCGACGGCATCTTCCTGTTTAATTTTGTTTCAATGTTTATTTTTTTCATGTTTATTTCAAACAAATAGTTCAGCCCTCATGAATTAAAGAAATCACATATTTGTTTATGCCAGCAAAAATCATCAGCTCATAATTATCAATCCATCCAGCTGAACGATCACAAACAGGAAGAACTCAGCACAAACATCTCATATCAAGTGTAGTGAGATATCAAACGTTCGACATACAAATATTCAGCAATGCACAAATTATCATAGATCTCCCTTCTTGGACTAAAGGTAGCTAACCGCCGGACAAAGACCCGGCGGCACCGCAAGGACTACAGGTACCCGTCCCCGTCATCTCCAGAAGGTTATACCCGGCGGCACCCCAAGGACTACAGGTACCCGTCCCCCGTCATCTTCAGCAGGTTATACGCGGCGGCACTCCGAAGACTACAGGTACCCGTCCCCCGTCTTCCTCAGCAGGTTATACGCGGCGACACTCCAAAGACTACAGGTACCCGTCCCCCGTCATCTTCAGCAGATTATACGCGGCGGCACCTCAAGGACTACAGGTACCCGTCCCCCGTCTTCCTCAGCAGGTTATACGCGCGGTGGACGTCCTTGACGATGGTGACGGTGTCTATGACGGAAGCATCGCCGTCCTCCTTGACCTCCACCTGTTCCATGGACACGTGGCTGCCGTTGTGGAAGGTGAAGCGGGAGTAGCCATAGTCGGAGCTGCGGAAGGCCGTCCAAGGCATTCGAATCGGGAAGAATGGCGCCAGGTTCTCCTTGCAGCCCTGCCAGAAACATCATCGCCGTTATCGTCATCATGCATACTCAGACAGATACGTTCACAGCCAGTACCTACGGCATACTCAGACAGATGCGTCCACAGCCAGTACCTACGGCATACTCAGACAGATGCGCCCACAGCCAGTACCTACGGCATACTCAGACAGATGCGCCCACAGCCAGTACCTACGGCATACTCAGACAGATGCGTCCACAGCCAGTACCTACGGCATACTCAGACAGATGCCTCCACAGCCAGTACCTACAGCATACTCAGACAGATGCGTTCACAGTCAGTACCTACGGCATACTCAGACAGATGCGTCCACAGCCAGTACCTACGGCATACTCAGACAGATGCGCCCACAGCCAGTACCTACGGCATACTCAGACAGATGCGTCCACAGCCAGTACCTACAGCATACTCAGACAGATGCGTCCACAGCCAGTACCTACGGCATACTCAGACAGATGCCTCCACAGCCAGTACCTACGGCATACTCAGACAGATGCGTCCACTGCCAGTACCTACGGCATACTCAGACAGATGCGTCCACAGCCAGTACCTACGGCATACTCAGACAGATGCCTCCACAGCCAGTACCTACGGCATACTCAGACAGATGCGTCCACAGCCAGTACCTACGGCATGACACTCAGACAGATGCGTCCACAGCCAGTACCTACGGCATGACACTTTCCTACATCCTTAGACTTCTACTGATTTCTGTCACGTATATGTAGCTTACAAAATCGAAGATAGGTACATAATTTGCTATGGCACTACCCCACCTTGAGCATGGTGACCTTAAAACCTCATTTGGCTCCCATACCTCCACAGTCCACCAGATCGTCAAAAACCCTACCTCGCCCTTTGTCTGTGAAGTATGTCTACACTCCACAAAGCTTGAAATATTTTTACTTAGTCCAGTTGTCACCAGTTTCATGACAGCTATTGTTTCTCCACGTCCAATGTGGTGTTTACATATATCAAGCAGGGGCGTCGCCACCGGAGGAGAAGGGGGGCAGGATCGCTTCGGTTGAAGTCCGCCCACCCAGATTCGCAGGATTTTAACATTAGCCCTATGGGGCTGGCCCCAAACCCCTGACTGGCACCTCCCCCAAACCCCTGGCTGGACCCCCAAACCCCTGGCTGGCCACTGATCTGAAAATGTTGTGGCGACGCCACTGATCTAAAGTGTAGGACTACCAATCAGCACCACGCACCGCGGATCCTGTGACGATGTGTACCGGCGCGCCCGGGTTGTGGTACGGGTCCTCGGCTGTACCACTATACAGGGTGTAGTTGTACATCGGCCACATCCGCTCGTAGGAGTGCTCATGACCCCAGATGGCCAGGTCAACTCCGTACTCCAGCAGAACGTGCTCCAGACCGGGACTGAAACCGGACGAAATGAGTGGGAACCATGAGGATGTCAGAAACAGAGCATTTTGCAATATTGCTGATCACCTTCTTTATTACACCCAACAACGCATATTCAAATATGCGCATATGGGGGTAATACTGCCGATCACCTAGCATCATCTCATATGGCTGGACATAACTGAACATAAACCGTACGTAACCTAACCTGGGTACAAATGACCCCCATGCCGTAACCCTGTGTCAACTTTAAGTAGCAGAGGCATGACCTCACATGACCCCATAACACCACCCGTGACCCTGCGTCAACGCACAGTAGCAGACGCATGACCTCACATGATCCTACAACACCACCCGTGACCATATGTCAACTCACAGTAGCAGACGCATGACCTCACATGATCCTACAACACCACCCGTGACCATATGTCAACTCACAGTAGCAGACGCATGACCTCACATGATCCTACAACACCACCCGTGACCCCATGTCAACTCACAGCGGCGGGTCGAGATCCGGCGCGCCAACTCGAACCCTGTCGTGGACCTTGGTGCAGTCACCCCCGCCTCGGTTAGTGCAGTACATCGGCCGGTGTCCGAACAACACGATCCAGGGACGCTCCGCCCGCGCCGACGCCGCGGTGGCCGCCTGCGGCACACGGGGGAGTCAGGCGTGGCAGATGCAGTAGATGTGACCGGTGTGGCTGGTGTGGCTGGTATGTCAGGTGTGTCAGGTGTGTCAAGTGTGTCTGGTGTGTCAGGTGTGGCAGGTGTGTCAGGTATGTCGGGTGTGGCAGGTGTGTCAGGTGTGTCAGGTGTGTCAGATTGGTAGGTGTGGCAGGTATGTCAGATGTGTCAGATGGGTCAGGTGTGCCAGGTGTGACAGGTGTATCAGGTGTGGCAGGTGTGGTAGGTGTGACAGGTGTGGCAGGTGTGGCAAGTGGGACAGGTGTGTCAGGTGTGTCAGGTGTGTCAGGTGCATCAGATGTGGCAGGTGTGTCAGGTGTGTCAGATTGGTAGGTGTGTCAGCTGTGCCAGATGTTTCAGGTGTGTCAGATGTTTCAGTTGTGTCAGGTGTGGCAGGTGCATCAGGTGTGTCACGTGTGTCAGGTGTGTCAGGTGCATCATGTGTGTCAGGTGTGTCAGGTGTGTCAGGTGTGTCAGGTGTATCTGGTGTGTCAGGTGTGTCAGGTGTGTCAGGTGTGTCAGGTGTGTCTGGTGTGTCAGGTATGTCGGGTGTGGCAGGTGTGCCAGGTGTGGCAGGTATGTCAGGTATGTCAGGTGTGTCAGGTGTGGCAAGTGTGTCAGGTATGTCAGGTGTGTCAGGTGTGACAAGTGTGTCAGGTGTGACAGGTGTGTCAGGTGTGGCAGGTGTGTCAGATGTGTCAGGTGTGTCATGTATGACAGGTGTGTCCGGTGTGTCAGGTGTGTTAGGTGTATCAGGTGTGTCAGGTGTGTCAGGTGTGTCATGTGTGTCAGATATGACAGGTATGTCAGGTGTGTCAGATTGTCAGATGTGTCAGATTGTCAGATGTGTCAGGTGTGTCAGGTGTGTCAGGTGTGTCAGATTGTCAGATTGTCAGATGGGGCGGATAGACACAGTGCTTCATGCTGCACCACTCCAAGAGATCAGTTACTGGTGGTATACGCCATACGGGTTTATGTGTAGGCCACATACTTGCACAATGTCTCACAAAGTGGTGATATTTGATTGTCCTCTGATGGGACATTTGCCTCCAGTTCTGGCAGTAGAGTTCATCTGCATTATCTGATAAAAACAGCATTTCGTACATACCGAAACATACGAAATGAAGGTACATCAACAACTGTGGCGCACTCTGCGATAATGACTTACTCCACGAGAAGCGAGGTATAATGTATGCGATTGCTACCTACTTAGCCTTGCAGTCATGAAACCCACCTCCAGATCGGCTATGAGCCAGTTATACTGGGAAAGGGCCTGGTCAGTCCCGTATTCAGTGAAGTAGTAAAACTCGGTAGATATCGAGATGAAGTGGGCAGGGCCCATGTTGAAGCTGTAGTACATGCTTTCTGTACCTCCCGGCATACTGAATCTGAAAAGTCACCATATGGTTAGTGTTTCATACATATATGCAAACACAATGCATGAACTATATTTGTATATGTCGGTTGTTTTAAACCATGACATTATTTCATTTCAATATCTCTTTTTTCTGACGACCAACCATTTGAACAACGCAGTTCAAAGTTAGTTCATTTTACCTCCACAAATATGTCATTTTTGCTCAATTTACGCACTCCGACAGAGGTTTCTCGCGTCACTGCTGCCACCTATCGGTGACGTGACCGACCTGTTCTTGTAGTTGGAGAAGTTGCCGTACTGCTCGTGGTTGCCGGGGCATGTCATGTACGGCAGGTGGGCAGCTACGGGCTGGATCTGACGCATGAACGTGTCGCCCACCTCGCCGTCATCATTGAACATGTCGTAGGCGAAGTCGCCCACGTGCAGGACGGCGTCGTACATCTCCTGCTGTGTGTCGTCCACCAAGAAAGGCAGTGATATGCCGTTCTGATGGGAAAAACAAACTCTGATGAGCAGGAAGAGTGTATGGAGTTGTTGATATCAGGGTATTACAGCGCACAACTGACGACGGTTGTTGGTGTATAGAAACCCTCGGACCTACAGGCTTTTATTTGAATTTAAAAGAAACACTTTTACCAAGAGTTTCTCTCTGCTAGAATATAGGAGTGTAACTTTCTCTAAATACTTCGTCACCCATGACTATGCAACCAGGAGTGCCCTTAACCTCAATCTCAGCGGCGCCCTTTGAAATGATTCACATTTTGTTATGAGTTGTCATCTTACCTCTGACCCCATGTCATCTTAGCTCTGACCCCATGTCATCTTACCTCTGACCCCATGTCATCTTACCTCTGACCCCATGCCATCTTACCTCTGACCCCATGTCATCTTACCTCTGACACCATGTCATCTTACCTCTGACCCCATGTCGTCTTACCTCTGACCCCATGTCATCTTACCTCTGAACCCATGTCATCTTACCTCTGACCCCATGTCGTCTTACCTCTGACCCCATGTCACCGTAGACAGCCAGCCGGGGACTCCAGTCTGTTCCGTCAGCCATGGCGCGGAACCAAAACACCTCAGACCAGCCGTCAGGACCGGACACCTGGTACACATACCGCTCACCCGGCTCCAGACCGGTCATGATCACACTGAAAACCAGCAGAACACCTCAGACCAGCCGTCAGGACCGGACACCTGGTACACATACCGGTCGCCCGGCTCCAGGCCGGTCATGATCACACTGAAAACCAGCAGACATCTCGATAAAATGCAAAGACATGCGCTTAACATGCGCGCTGGAGGGTGGAATCAGCACAACCCAAGTTTGTTTTTCGAGGATATCGGGGAAATGGTAGCGCGCAGCGCCGCCGTTTTTTTACATAGCTGTTCGGAAATATATTACTCACATCATGTGCAATTCTTGACCTCGAGTCATCTCAGGTTAGGCCACCAGACCAGGTCACATGACTTCACCTCCAAAACGTTTGCGGTCGTACCACAGCCAGAGTTGTTCGCCGATCGGTTTCAAACTTGCAGGATTTCATAAGGTCATTACCGAGCGGGCGCGAAGCGCCCGTGAGGTTTTTCGTCAACCTACTAGACAAATTTACATTTGACCCGGCCCAAACCGGCCCGAATCGGCCCGACCCGGCCTGACCAGGACCGACCCGGACCGACCCGGACCGACCCGGACCGACCCGGACCGACCCGGACCGACCCGGCCATACAGACGCATTTCGGAAGCCAATAACTTTGTAACCACTGCTCCAATTGAGATAAGGTTTGCGCCATCGAATAGGGCCATCAAGTCCATATTGATTTTGTTATGGTGCGTTCTGATAGGGAAGGTACCACAGCGCGTGGCACCCGCAGATGTCGAAATGAACCATAATAATTATTGATCAAAAATGGCTTGATTTGTCAAAGCATTCGTTTTTGTATACGCTGAAACGTGCGCGCTCAAGACGTACTCCCATTTGGCGGATTCGAGAAAGGAGATCATGTTCAATAAAACAAAACTTAATTTGTATGTTGGCATGCATGGAGGCCTGGCAATGTTTATGGGTGACTAAAAGGACTACACGGACTATGTGTTACTACCACGTGTGCTCCCGTACCGTTTCATATTTCAGACCTGTTTTAGCTTTACCAGTGCGCGCCCGCTCGGTCATCGCCCCAAAAGGCGTTTTACTGGTAGGTACCTACAATTCGTATTTATTGGATTTGTTGTATATCGGTGACCTAAAGTCTGGTCAATTTCGTCACCTCCCCATTATAAGTAAATATGGCAATATTCAAATGTTTCCTATTCCTAGTATACACATGAAATCAGTCCAATTCCTTAAGGATAATGTTATCATAGGACATTCTTGATGATCCAGGTGCAACGTTCGTTCAGTGATCCCTACAGGGTCAGCCGAGGTCATCTAAGGTCACCCACACCTGTTTGTCAGCTCTCGACAGAATGGAAGATATAGAAATGAAACCGAAACCAATGTATTTGCATCGTCTAGACACGTCTCCCAATATGCAACATGACCTACTTGGGTCACCACTTGACCTTGACCTGAGGTCAAATTATCGTCTAGGCAAAAGTTGACCTAAATTGGTCAAATTGTATGATTCGAAGCGCATTGCCGAAACGAACATGATGGTATTAATATTATTGCCTTATCTTTATTAAGTCGAAAGTAATTTGCGACAAACTGTTTTGCCATACATAACCTTTTTCAACTTTGATGACCTCTGGACCCTATACTATTTGACATGAGCCAGAATTCGAGAACACCAATTCCGATTGCATATTTCAAGGGCTTTCGATTTTTTTTCTCGTTTGTTCCTAGCTATCTCAAGATATTTTGGGGTTTCTGGAGCTAAGTGCTAAAATTGGGAAACTTTGGCATATTTGACCCCATTTGACATCGAATACATTGACCTAGGGTCATGACAATTTTGAAAAACAGAGTTCCATGCAGAAAATCCATACCCTAAAAATTCGTTATTTTAGCTCTTATGGGGGGCGAGATCTTAGGGAGGGGTAAGGCGGAATCCTCCAGTGCGTGTAATTCTCAGAGGCCTTCCAGTGCGCGTCTAGACCGACAGATAAAAACACGAGCTTAAATGTTCTGAATGAGAGGCGTGTTCTGGCATCATTTACCGACATTGTTATCACACTTGCTTCAGCACCAACAAACTCTGGAAAGAATTCCGCTCCAAATAACGTGCTTCCATATTTTAATGAACAATTTGAATTCCCTAAAT
Source organism: Chirona hameri (assembly GCA_036785665.1). NCBI lineage: Eukaryota > Metazoa > Arthropoda > Thecostraca > Balanomorpha > Balanidae > Chirona > Chirona hameri. The sequence goes on along the minus strand of JAXIVJ010017124.1, from coordinate 7,646 downwards.
GAGCATCGCTTTACCCAGGAATCGTAAACTACAAACGTATCAGATATTTATCGTATACATGCGATAATTTACCAAGAAGCCCTCGTTTTACCCACCGATTTATATACTGCAGGTGCGTGCCAGCCTCATCCTGCGCGAAACGTGTGGCGAAGCCATCAGCCTGCAAGTAAAAACGAGTCGAGCAGATTAAAGTCATTCGATATTTCATGGTATTGACATCCCACATGGTGGAAACATTCGATCCATCGCATCTGCTGCTTTGCTGGAGTCGTACTCAAATGGCGGCCGTCTCCGAGAGGTATGTAGACGTCTGCAGAATGTCTATATATCCAATATTTGAAGACACACTGGTGGGTTCCGAGTGTGGCGCGGGATGTGACCTCCCATGTCACACAGGCGGCGCGGGCCGAGTGGCAGCACGGCTGTTCATAGATGAAAATCTGCCGCGCCAGAAGCAGGAAATCGTCTAGGCACTACACACCAAGTAACGGGTACACACCACATAACGAGCACAAAAGCTGAGGACACAAACTTCACGCAAAAAACAACAACGGTGAAATGATTCCGCATGACTAGAGAGCTGGACTAGAGAGCTTGAGACAGGAAATGAAAACACGGCGAAAAATGTGAAACAAAACTAACAATATTATTTGAGACCAATCAGGTTTGCAGGTCTGCGCTATAAAAAGTAACCGATAATCCAAAGACTCCGTCTCCGAACTACAACATAGGATTCTCACCGGAGTGTCCGGTGAATTCTCACCAGAGTGTCCGGTGAATTCTCACCCGAGTGTCCGGTGTGTTCTCACCAGAGTGTCTGGTGAGCTCTCACCAGAGTGTCCTGTGAGTTCTCACCATTGTATCAGGCGAATCCCTGCCATATTTGACCACCGGGCTGACCGACTGGAAGGTGCTGTAGGTGACCTGAACCCTGGTGACGTCATCAGTGAAGGCCAGGTGGATCTGTTCGGTCCCGCCGACAGCCGCTGCCCAGCCGCAGCCCAGCCGTGCCGCCAGCAGCGGCAGCAGCAGCAGCAGCAGCAGCGGCGGCGGCGGCGGCGGGGAGACGCGACAGAGCGCCATGGTATGGTGCAGGACGCTGGAGAGAAGAGGACACATGACATTGGCACTACCTACTGCGCTTGCTCCTCCATACTGCGATGTTCTCCTAGGGATCGAAGAGACTTTGGGAAGTTCTACGCGTTTACAAAATACTCAGATCAAGTTGTATTTAAACCACAGAATTGTAATTTAACTTCGATAATCCTGGCAAAAATGGAGAATGCGTGATCCGCGAAATATCATGAATAGAAGGCGATGTGCGATCACTGAAACAGCACAATTAAAGTCAACTTTGACTACAATACATCTAAAAAAAGTTCGCTTGGAACTTTCCGGTTCCTTCTCCCTACCTATCTGTCCGAGGTCTTCTAAGCAACTGCTGTCAATCATTTCCCCCAGGAACGGAACAAGGTATTGTGAGAGATAGCAACACGTCGAAATGCGTCACACGACCGCGTGACAATCCAATATCTACACAGAAACCGTGGCAGCTGTCACGTGACCGTGGGAGAGAACATGTGTCACTCAACAGGAAGTCTGCTTTTGGCAGTCGGCGAAAGCCATCCACAGTGTGTCACGTGTTTGGTGCGAGCAAACAACTATCTATCTAAGTTGTACCCGAGGATAGCAGCGATCGACAGCAGTGATACATTTTCGCGTATTTTAAATGGGTTTAGTTAGTCATTGAATATTTGCTTTATTATTAGCTATGATATATATGTTAACATTACATTTTATTATAACTAGATGACCAGCGTTGCGCGATGCGCAATATGTTCAAAATTCGAAGTGAATAGTTCACAACCCTCTAGTCTAAATGACTCGAGATAAGAGCGTCAGTTTAGCTCTATCTCACTCTCACAACACGACATCTTAAAAACACACATTTGCTAGATGTTACGAAGCCCTGGTAGTAAGAATATTAAACAAATATAAACACCATTAACATATCACAACACCATAGGCCCAATTTTCCACTCGGAATATTCAACTTACTTATTTTTCCCGTTTCGTTTGCAGGTGTGTACCTATCCATTTTATGCCCTTCTTTTCTTGGTTCGAAACTCATATATTTGTCCTTTTCCTTGCCATATTGTGTGTCCGTTTCGTTTTGCAATCTTCCCGTAAATTAGAATGCACTTAAAAATGGATGACATAGGCACATTACTTACACTAAAGGGTATGTTTTTTTCACGAAGCGAAAAATATACAACACAGTTATCAACCAGAAAGGCGCCGTAGATGGCGATGAACGAGCGAGCAAGAAAAAAATGTATCGTGAATTTCAATCCGATCGGGCAAGTAGTTCCTGAGATACAAAAAAAAAATGCGCACGTGCGCACGTACAGAGGTACCCCACCCATGACTTGTGGGTAGGCGGCGACGGAGGGGTCCCTAACCACACACCAAATTTGAACACAATCGGCTCAGCCGTTCCTGAGATATAGAATAGGGGTATGCACGTGCGCATGTGCAGAGGCATCCAATCCCTGACTTGTGGGAAACTGGCGGTTGAAAGATCCCTAACCAAACACCAAATTTGAACAGAATCGGCTCAGCCGTACCTGAGATACAGAAGAGGGGTGTGCACGTGCGCACGTGCAGAGGCACGCCACCCCTGACTTGTGGAAAGGCAACGGCTGAGAGGTCCCTACCACACACCAAATTAGAACGCAATCGGTTCAGCCGTTCCTGAGATATAAAATAGGGGTGTGCACGTGCGCACGTGCAGAGGCACCCCACCCCTGACTTGTGGAAAATTGGTAGCTGAGGGGTCCCTAACCACACACCAAATTTGCACACAATCGGCTCAGCCGTTGCAGAGTTGTTGTGAGAAAACACTTTTCAACACCCCTCACGCGGCACGCACCACGCGCAGTGGTAGTCAGCCACATGAGTCGGCACCGGTCTCAAACAAGGTAGGTTGGATGGGGCTGCTCAGCAAAGAAGTCAGCTTGTCAATCGGACGTGCACTGTTAAAAATATTTAGCACCCTTAAGGTGCTAATCCTTTTCGCCGAAAAACAGCATTCGTATGGTGCATCAGATAGCAGCAAAACAATGCTACGTTAACGCGTCAGGGCTCTTGGGCTAGCACCGTGGTATACCAAGCCATGCTACAGCAACACCCCAGGGTTCTTGAGCAAGCATCACGATGCCGGTCAGAAAAGGTGCTTAATTCGTCGAATTTCAGCACCCTACCTGTGCTTGGCTCCGGGGTGCTACAGATAGCACATTCGAAGCACCTTTATTCTTCATAAGACGCATCGCATGCGGTAAGTTTGAGGCTCTCCCAAAAATGAAAAATCACACTCATAGCACTCCACCGGCGCTAGGTTGTGAGGTGCCGGCAAGTTTGATGCTCGCCCAAAAATGAAAAATCACACTCGTAGCACTCCACTGGCGCTATCATTTTTGTAGGTGCTTCCTTCAGCCAATCTCGTACTACCATAAGCAGCGAACAATAGTGCCATATTTTAACCAGCGGGCACGGCGATAGGGTTGCCATCATATGAATATATATATAAACATTCGTGTCACTAAATGACACGAATTTCAAATTAGACGTCCCACGACTGATTCGAATGCCTGAACAGGTCCGATGTCCGATGTGGCAATGCGTTCGTTGAGGCATTTCACATATCTTCAGTAAAACACAACTTTACAATGACAATATAATGTATTATACAAATCACAATATTTACAACAAACATATAGGGAAGCAGAAAGCTGAACAATACAAAGTGTACCTTAATGTCGTCGACAGCGTCTTGATTTTGCCCGTACCACGAATCCCTTCTTCTGGCGGGCAGCGTATGAGGATCGTTTCTCGTTGTACGGTAGTGATGTCCGCAAACCGGAGTTTGTTTGGAGTTTGGAGGATATCACCTCTATAATATTTTTCATAGCAAAAAAAACTACCTTCTATTCCTTACAGGACGTCCGAGGGAAGCAATAGCCGTTTTCATGAATCCTTCATGAAAACGGTTACTGCTTCCCTCGGACGTCCTGTCAGGAATAGAAGGTAGTTTTTTTTGCAATGAAAAATATTATAGAGGTAATATCCCACGATTATGTTAAAGACGAAATGTCCGGGTGTATGTACATCGTATCAAGGCAATATTGTGACGGGCCACAGCGCCGAAACGGCATGAGCTGCGACGGCGAAATTTTCACACATAAATCAGATATTTGCGAACTTGGATTTGGGGTCAAATTCGGAGCGCGTGCAACGTCTGTGACGCACGTGGGGGCCGACTCATTGTTTGGGGGCTTGCGACCGCCGCAGTCAGATCTGCACGTATCTCGTCAGCTCAGAAAGCTAGCTGGATTTTTAGACTAATCTTCTACACATCTGACGCCTAAACAGCGCACAATTTGAGTCTTCGTTTGAATACGCAGTGTTCAGCCATGCATATTGTTGATAACTGTGTTGTATATTTTTGGCTTCGTGAAAAAACATACCTTCTTTGCTTTAGTGTAAGTCATGTACCTATGTCATCCATTTTTAAGTGCATTCTAATTTACGGGAAGATTGCAACACGAAATGGACACACAATTATGGCAATAAAAAGGACAAATATATGAGCTTCGGACCAATAAAAGAAGGGCATAAAATGGGTAGGTACCTGCAAACGAAACGGGAAAAGTAGGTATGTTGAATATTCGGAGTGGAAAATTGGGCCTATGGTGTTGTGATATGTCTATGGTGTTTATATTTGTGTAATATTCTTACTACCAGAACTTCGTAACATCTAGCAAATGTGTTTTTTTAAGATGTCGTATTGTGAGAGTGAGAAAGGGCTTAACTGACGCTGTTATCTCGAGTCATTTAGACTAGGGGATTTTCAAATATTCACTTCGAATTTGGAACATATTGCGCATCGCGCAACGCTGGCCATCTAGTTATAATAAAACGTAATGTTAACATATATATCATAGCTAATAATAAAGCAAATATTCAATGACGAACTAATGACGAACTAAACACATTTAACCACCGCCCTACGGGAGCTTTTTTCATCTTCGCCCTACGGGGGGGGGGCGACAGGCCCCCCTGTTAACTTCCAAACCAAGCAACTTAGAGCAATGCGATAAGAACCAGCATGTTGCCTGTCATGAGACAAATATAACAGTATGCGATTTTCAGGTGTCAGATCAACGGCTGACCTTCCAGGTCACGTGAATGACCTCGGATTTACCTCGTCCAGAACAGCGATTTTGCTATTCAGAAAACCTCAAAATTAGAAATTGATAAATGTAAATAAAAAGGCATGTTTCTAGACCAGTTTTGGCTCAGAAATAAAGAAAAGGTAATTATTTGTTCGTATCTTTTTTTAAAAAAAATCAAAGTTATTAAAATAATGACGTCATCAGCTTCTTACACTTCGGGAGCCATCACTCAGTCAAAAATAAAGATATTGCTTTGAAATTTGGTATGTTTGGTAATTTGGTAAATTTGGTAATTTGGTTCCATACTCAGTTCTCTCACATATTTTCCAGTTTTTTTAATATCTTTGAAAATTTTGATTTTGTGGAGATTTGTAAAAAAACAATAATTTTTTATTGTAATTTTAGGAATCAAAAACCCAAAATTTTGAACATCCGAGATTGCCATTTTAAAGAGAATGCCATTTTGTATCTTTGGTAAATTGTGTTTGCAATTTCCTTTAAAACTCTGTTTTCTACCATTTTTCAAATATTTATCGTTTTTCCACCAACATGACGTCATCAAAACATGATTATCTCCCAAACTACTTTACTAATATAAACTAAATGTTTACAGTATACGTATACATGATGTAAACTCAACTACCAAACATTTCAGCAAGATGCGCCGCATGTGTAAGAAGTTATTCAAGAAAAACCGCAAGGGGGGCCTGTCATCCCCCCCAGTAGAGTGAGGGTTAAAATACGCGAAAATGTATCACTGCTGTCCATCGCTGCGATCATCAGGTACGACTTAGATAGATAGTTGTTTGCACGCACCAAACACGTGACAAACTGTGGATGGCTTTCGTCGACTGCCAAAAGCAGACAACTTGTTGAGTGACACATGTTCTCTCCCACGGTCAGGTGACAGCTGCTACGGTTTCTGTGTAGATATTGGATTGAAACGAGGTCGTGTGACGCATTTCGACGTATTGCTATCTCTCACAGTACCTTGTTCCGTTCCTGGGGGAAATGATTGACAGCAGTTGCTTAGAAGACCTCGGACAGGTAGGTAGGGAGAAGGAACCGGAAAGTTCCAAGCTAACTTTTTTTAGGTGTATTGTAGTCAAAGTTGACTTTAATTGTGTTGTTTCAGTGATCGCACATCGCCTTCTATTCATGATATTTCGCGGATCACGCATTCTCCATTTTTGCCAGGATTATCCAAGTTAAATTAGAATGCTGTGGTTTAAATACAACTTGATCTGAGTATTTTGTAAACGCGTAGAACTTCCAAATGTCTCTTCCATCCCTAGGAGATAATCGCAGTATGGAGGAACAAGCGCAGTAGGTAGTGCCAATGTCATGTGTCCTCTTCTCTCCAGCGTCCTGCACCATACCATGGCGCTCTGTCGCGTCTCCCCGCCGCCGCCGCCGCCGCTGCTGCTGCTGCTGCTGCTGCTGCTGCTGGCACGGCTGGGCTGCGGCTGGGCAGCGGCTGTCGGCGGGGCCGAACAGATCCACCTGGCCTTCACTGATGACGTCACCAGGGTTCAGGTCACCTACAGCACCTTCCAGTCGGTCAGCCCGGTGGTCAAATATGGCAGGGATTCGCCTGATACAATGGTGAGAACTCACAGGACACTCTGGTGAGAGCTCACCAGACACTCTGGTGAGAACACACCGGACACTCTGGTGAGAATTCACCGGACACTCTGGTGAGAATTCACCGGACACTCTGGTGAGAATTCACCGGACACTGGTGAGAATTCACCGGACACTCCGGTGAGAATCCTATGTTGTAGTTCGGAGACGGAGTCTTTGAATTATCGGTTACTTTTTATAGCGCAGACCTGCAAAGCTGATTGGTCTCAAATAATATTGTTAGTTTTGTTTCGCGTTTGTCGCCGTGGTTTCATTTCCTGTCTCAAGCTCACTAGTCAAACTCTCTAGTCATGCGGAATCATCTCACCGTTGTTGTTTTTTGCGTGAAGTTTGTGTCCTCAGCTTTTGTGCTCGTTATGTGGTGTGTACCCGTTACTTGGTGTGTAGTGCCTAGACGATTTCCTGCTTCTGGCGCGGCTGATTTTCATCTATGAACAGCCGTGCTGCCACTCGGCCCGCGCCGCCTGTGTGACGTGGGAGGTCACATCCCGCGCCACACTCGGAACCCACCAGTGTGTCTTCAAATATTGGATATATAGACATTCTGCAGACGTCTACATACCTCTCGGAGACGACTGCTATTTGAGTACGACTCCAGCGAAGCACCAGATGCGATGGATCGAATGTTTCCACAATGTGGGATGTCAATACCATGAAATATCGAATGACTTTAACCTGCTCGACTCGTTTTTACTTGCAGGCTGAAGGCTTCACCACACCTTTCGCGCAGGATGAGGCTGGCACGCACCTGCAGTATATAAATCGGTG
>JAXIVJ010017123.1:0-26952 GCA_036785665.1 Chirona hameri | reverse complement strand
TATATATATATATATATATATATATATATATATATATATATATATATATATATATATATATATATCTATATATATATATATATATAAATATATATATATATATATATATATATATATATATATATATATATATATATATATATATATATATATATATATATATATATATATATATATATATATATTCGGGGGGGAGGGGGGCAGATTCTCCCTCCCCCCCGATAGTTTTCACTTGCCGATTCTAAACCGTAAAGCCTAGCGTCCTGAAACTCTGTGAATTTTCCCAAAATTCAATGGCGCGTGTTGTGTCAAAATTTTGAAAAAATCAGTCCAGCAAAAGCGGTTCTAGGCTCCTGTTTTGGGAAGGGTGTTACGAATGCGGTTTTGCGGCGCATACTTTCTTCGTGGTCTGCATTGCAATAAATGCGTCAGAAACAACTTCAATGCAATATGCATCATAGATACTGAGATTGTACATATTTATGGGGTTAAGGCGCACTCAGGACATACAAATGGGCGGCGATACCCACCCTCAAATTAGTTCCAACTTAAAATTAGTAAGATGATAAAAGCGTTACGCGCAGGTGCCCCATGTTTTTTCCGGGATCTACCTATGCGCAATATATCATATTTAACAAATTACAGCATATAAAGCCCGATGTGACGTTCATGTCGTCCCAAACAATCACGAACAGCACATATTTTTTTCAAAAAAATCCCCCCATTTTACGTTCCCTGAATACGCATATTATTTTTTTTTGTCTTTTGATATATTAAATACCAGTACATTTGAAGCTCAAAAACGATTGGAGCATGACAATCGGTCGAGCTACATGGCCGCAATGACCTTTCAAAGAACACCCAACATTTTCGGATTGTTTGCCCCCTGGCCCCCCATTGTTGAACAAAACAAAAATGTCGGGTCCCAAAAAGAGAGATCTTGTCATGACGCATCAAATGGCGTTTTACCCATCGAAATCGACCGAGCAGTTCTCGAGATCTCTGGGGGGGGAGAATTTGCCCCCCCCCCCCCCGCAGGTTAACGTAATGCTGGCCGCCAGCAGGGAATAGTGTTAACTGGGATAACTGGGACCTTAAAATTAGTTGCGGATGGACAGACAGACAGACGCTTATCAAATAGTAATATAGATGATGTAATTATTGTGGGAAAATTCGAATCTTTTGGAATTTCAACACGTGATCTCAGGTCAAATCACGTGCTTTTGTCATGTGGCCATTTAAAATTCGGAATTTTGTCCATGCCAGAATCGACATCTATACATAAGCCTTCGATGTTTAAACAAATTGGTGATAGTTTTGTTCTCTAAATATTGTATTTATATTTTGGTGTTTGGAAAAATAATGGTCACAAGCACGTCTTTGTTAATAACTGTACATGTAATTGTGCTAGAGAACTCAATTAAACGGCATTATGCTCGTCGGCCTGCTTTCAATGATATATCACATCAGCCCTGTAGTCGCTCTGTGACCTCAAGGTCACGTGACCAGAGTTCACCCGGTGCAGTCCACGTCAGATCGAACAAACCATAACATCCTACTTCTCATATTTCGATTGAACTAGGTGTCGGGGGTTATCTGGGCCGTAGATTCACCCTGTAAAATTTGCAGCCTATAAGTATACATTTTCAGCCTATAAGGTTTCTGGAGCAAAGTCCTGAAACTGGAAAATGTGACCTCTGATAACCTCTGGTGACCTCAATATTGACTTGAGGGAACAAATATCTGAAGTACTTTCGAATGATGTTGTCGAGAGCTTTCGAACGTTTTTTCCCGCGTCTTTCTAGCCCATTTAGCTTTCGAGTTAGAGGGAGGGGGTGTCTACCCCCCCCCCCCCTCCCGGCACGGTGAAGGTGGCGCCGAGCACCGGCACGGCACAGGTTAAAGGAAATAGTTCACCTTGGAATTTGTGTCCAAACACGATTTGATTATATTTTGAAATACAATTTTTTTTATCGTCAAAAATGGCCATACATCGCGCCGATTCAGGGCAGAAGGTCGTAAATTATTAATGTTATCAAAACTATATACATACTCTCTGAGTCAGGGTCATAGTTCACGCGAATAAAAAAGATGCCTCAGCCAATCAGATTCGAAAGTAGTCGCGTAAGGATAGACTGCTTTAGATACTCGCATTAGAGAGTTCGATTGCTAGCACAAAATAAGGCGCCCAAATCCAGCTGCAAGATGATTGGCTGATTGCATAGCCTCTGCCCAGGCTATCGTAAGCACCGCATTCTTTCGTAAGCACCGCATTACTTCGCCAACAAATACAAAAATATTCGGCTGGAGAGTCTTCTCAGTCAATAAAACTTGCAGATAGGGGTTTACCAACACGGGCTTCAAAACTGCTATCTCAGTTCAAAACCCCATATTGAAGGTGAACTGTTTCCCTTAATGGATTAATTGGTTTCGATGCTCCTTTTGATAATACGGTCCCAGTGGTTTGCGGCAGAGAAACAGAAACTGGAATAGATGGATGTGCATTGTGTGCCATCATGAAACGAATCAGCTATAATTCCTCACACAGAGCTGCTCAATCGCCATTACCCCTAGGGATGGTAAAGTGTGCTGTCCTTATGGATAAGGTCGGGGACACAATGTTCTTTCTTATGAAGTACTCGGAGGTCAAAATGCCAGCAAAAATAATTACTATGTCATTCCTATGAAATTTACCAAGCGATCATGTACTTCGAAATACTGATTGTTAAAACAACTTCAGATTTTTTTCTTCAGTTCACAGTATTTTATTAACAGAAAATACAATCAAAATGAAATTACAGTAGCGGATTGGCGCAAAAGCAATGGCTTAAATTAAAGCGCCTCTCCTAAAGAGTATAACTAAAATAATAAACTGACATAAGTCCACATAAACAACCTAATATAAATGACATACACTAGAAATAAGAGAATAACTAAAGCAGGGGATCAGACGGCGCGAACCCCGCCAACGACCCTCCGAGCAACCGTTTGGTACACTTAATGTGCCCCAGGCACGGGGCAGCCGAGGTCAGGTCAACAAGCCGAATGGATAATGTTTGAGTGTTGGGGTGTGGAGATGAATCGACGGGTGCGTAGAATGCGTGTTTGTAAGTGGTGGGCAATGACCGTTCCTTAGTTTTTGTTGATATTTTTGCCGAAAAGGAGGGTGTCAAGTTTTCTTTGAGCAGAGAGGTTATCAAAGTTGGGTATGATAGATTTTATCGCGGTGAATAATTGTGATCGATTATTGTCATGTAGGGGGCACCAGAGTATGTAGTGTATTGTATCTTCGTGACTGTGGCCGCAGATGCATGATGGACTTGGTGTGCTGTTGTGTTGGATTCTGAAGAAGTGTGCATTCAGTGTCGTTAATCCGACGCGAAGTCTTGTGTGGTGTGTATTTCCCGTTTTTGTGCCGTGTGAGTGTAAAGGTGGTGGTTCTGGTGCCCCAAATCGCTGCCAGACCTGACGAGCAAAGTCAGAGCGGGATTTGGTGTTGCGCAAAGCTGCGGGGAGAAGATTCCACTGTCTGATAGTGGAAAGGATATACGAACGGTGTAAGGATGTGAGGCGAGTTGGAGGGATGGAGAGGAGGTGTGCGTTTCGCAGTCTTAGTCCGGTAGCATCTTGTCTTGTGTCCGTCAGCATGTCCATCGCATATGAGGGGAGAGGAGGATAGTTGTAGTATAGTCGGTGGAAGAAAAGTAGTTTGTGAATGAGTCGTCTTGTCTCGAGTCGCTCCCAACCCAGGTCGTTAAGTTGTGCAGTAGTCGGTGATCTGAACAATGCTCCAGTCACTAGTCTCGCGCAGCGGTTTTGAAGAGTCTGGAGTCGAATTGTACAGGGTGTCCGGAAAACATACTCTGGATTTTAGCTCGGGCTTCAATATGCACGCGCCAATTTTTTTTGAAACTTTTCATGATTATAGCTTGGAACGTGGCAAAACCGATGAACACAGAAACAAGTCTTTTGAGATGTTATTTAATATTGAAAAGGCGTTGTGTGCGGAAGCCTACATTCCAGGGTATGTGCGAAAAAGATACTGTGATTTTCCGTGATAATTTCGGTTAGAAACAAACAATATTTTTTTAAAAGATTGAGTATCGTTATATTCACCAGTTCATGGCAAAACAGATAATGCATGCCATTTGTACAGAGACTCCCTCTGTCAGTCACAGCTCACAGCGCAGCCTCCTACAGAAGATGCTCGATGTGTGCCCCCTTCCGGCGGATCAGCTGAGGCAGTCGCACAGTCTGCAGATGGTCGACAGCTTTGTCGATCATCGCTGAGGGCATGCGGACGACTTCTGCGATGATGGCGCGCTTCAGGTCTTCTGTTGTTCTGGGCTTTTCTTTGTAAACACGGTCCTTGACCTTTGTAAACACGGTCTCTCCACAGAAAGAAATCCAATGGACTGAGCTCCGGGGAATAGCGTGCCCACGCCACCTCCGCCATGAGGCTGACGGAGGCAGTGTCTGTACAAATGTCATGGCTTATCTGTTTTGCCATGAACTGGTGAATATAACGATACTCGAATTTGTAATATTGTTTTTTTATAACCGAAATTATTACGACAATTCACAGTATCTTTTTTCCGGACACCCTGGAACACACCCTGGAATGTAGGCTTCCACACAAAACGCCTTTGCAATATTAACAAACATTTCAAAGGACTTATTTCTGTGTTCATTGGTTTTGACACGTTCCCAGCTATAATCATGACAAGTTTGACAAAAATTGGCACGTGCATATTGAAGCACGAGCTAAAATCCAGAGTATGTTTTTTTTCGGACACCCTGTATCTGCCAGCGTCAAATTTCCGTCGTAGATGATGTCGCAATAGTCAAAGTGTGGTCTAATGTAAGTAGTGTAGATGTTGTTAAGTATGGGTCTGGATAGGAATTTGGCTATAGGATAGATTGGTCCTAGTAAGGTGTTAATTGTCCGGATGATGGTATTGATGTGCTGGTGAAAGTGGAGGTCGGTAGAGAGAGTCAGTCCGAGATGTTTGTGACTTGTCACAGTAGGAACATCCTGCCCGTTGAAAGAAAGTGCAAAATCTTCGCCGTCATGTCTATTGGTGAATGTCAGTTGTACTGTTTTCTGTGAGTTGAAGGTAATAGCCCAGTCCGCTCCACATTGTCTAATGGCGTCTAAGTCGTTTTGTATTGATTGTCTGTCGTTCTGGCTGTCATAAGGGTGAGATGAATACAGGGAGGTGTCGTCGGCATAGAACAGTGCATCATTTTGAGTTTTGTTGGAAAGGTCATTAAGATACATGATAGCCAGCAGAGGTCCAAGCACTGAGCCTTGAGGGCAGCCGGAGAGAATGTTTTCAGGTGAAGACAAACTATTGCCCACACGAACCATTTGTGTACGGTCTTTTAAGTATGATTTTAACCATTCTAGGAGAGACCCAGAGATGTTGTATTGTATCTTACATTTTTCAATTAGTCCCGCATGCCAAATTTTATCAAAATATTTTGAAATGTGAAGAAAAACTGCTGTAACATTTTGAGTTATGTTCAATGTTGAGTATATTTGATGGGTTAAGTATGGTTGTATTATTCACTTGACCATCATATTCATCACTTCCGTATGTATGTAAATGTACTCTTTTTAATTATCACTTGCGTTTCAGCTCTTGATTGCCAATAATAATAAATCACTTTAAAAAAAAAATCCGACGAAAAAAAATTCGGCCGATCAATTCAACAAGTGAGGTAACTGGACCAAAAATGCACCTGGGTTTTCAGGAATGGCCTATAATAACATGATCCAGAAGGAATTGGGCTGATATCATGCGTATCCTCAGAATAGGAAGCATTTGAATATTTTCCCATTGATTTATAATGGGGAAGTCACGAAATTGACCCGACCTTAGGTCACCGATATCACAAATCCGAGATTAACGAATTGTAGGTACCATTACCCTTTATGAAAACAAAATGTAAGTACGAAATCGATCGGCCAAAAACTGTGGATGTGGTACGACAGCACACTTTTTTATAGGTGGGGTCACATGACCTGGTCTGGTGACCTGACCTAAGATGACCCGATTATTTTGTTTACATAATGTGGACAATTGATGCACAAACAGTTGTGCCAAAAATGAGGGTGCTGCGCGTCGCCGTTTTTCCGCTTTCCGCGAAAAACCTGAGGGGGGGGGGGTGTCTACCCCCGCACGGCGCTGATTAAAATATAGGGATGATGTGAGCATCAAGCCAGGTGTTAGGGTATTCGTGTGCAATACAAAAAGTACCCCAGCTGTGCTGGGGGCATTTTTGTATGTGCGACTTTTGGTCGGGCCACTCAAAGAACTTTTACCACCCCTGATTACCCCCTCCCGGAAGCTCCATCCTACCCTAAGTGGGGTAATGCCCCCTATGTGAGAACCATCGCAAAGAAAATCATGATAGGGAATCAATGATAGGTAGAAATGGTGAAATGCGGTTTTGTTAAAATAAATAAATAAATGAAGATGAGTTAAGTGATGATTAATATTACAAGATTTTTTATTCTTCTATCAAATGGTCGAAATGGATGACGGACGATGAAGAAGGATACAAAACAAGCAAAATCAAGTCTCAGTCATTGTGTCCATTTTGCCCCGGAGAGTGGGACGTTTTAACCGGCTCAGGCATGGGGCAAAATGGGCAACAACATCGCTTTATATTTTGTTTTGCAGGGCAGGCCCGTAGCCAGGCTGAATTACCAGGGGGTGCACAATAACTCCCAGAGGGTGCACAATCATAAGCATATATTCACAAATCCTAAGTCTAGCATGGACAATTTAAATATTTCATCTGAACAAAAGGGTCGCGATAGGTGTCCTACTTGGACATTGAAATGCTATTAAGTAATATAAGAGTGTTAAGTGTACGACGAGGTAAGGCAATTGCGTTTGAACTCGGGAAAGAAGAATCAGAGCTATTAGAACAGGTCACGGTAATGGGTAAAGATATAAGCGAATTATATATCATACTTAACCCGCGCACTGCAGGGGGTTTGCGCCGAACACGAACTGCAGGGGGTTGATTTCCCCCCCCCCCCCGTGAGATCTCGAAAACTGCGCTACGTAGCGACAATCGGAAAACGGCATTTGATAGCTTGATACAAGTTCTATCGAAAGTATTAAGGTATTTTTTTAGATCAGTTCAAAATTGAGGTCATCAAAGGTCAACTTTTCCAGTTTTTTTCTCCTGTTTTAGACTTCGCTCCAGACATTCCCATATATCTCGGAAACTATGCTAGTTAGAAACAAACGGAAACAATCAAACGTCAGCCAGTGAAATTTTCAATCGACTAAGAGCACTCAAATTTGATCTCAGGTCAATATTTGGGGCTCCAGAGGTCAAAAAAGAAAAAAATGCTGCTTTTTTGCAAAATTGTTTTTCGCAATTCACTTTTTACTTAATAAAGATAACGAAAAACTGTTTACGCTAATGTGTTTATCTCATAAAGATGCTTCGAATGATATACACGGTAATTTTTTTTTAAAGTCAACTTAAAAATTTGACCTCAGGTCAAGGTCAAGTGGTGACCCAAGTAGGGAATGTTGCATATGGCAAGACTTGTCTCGACGATACAAACACATTGCTGTCTGTTTTACTTCTCTATCTTTATTATGTCGGGAGTTATTGACAAAAAAGTGATGGTGACCTTGCATGACCTCAAATGACCCCATAGTTGTCACTAAACAAAACTTACACTTGGATTATCAAGAGTATCCTATAATAACATGATCCAGAAGTAATTGGACTAATATCATGCATATCCTTGAAATAGGAAGCATTTGTATATTTCCCCATTGACTTATTATGGGAGGTTACAAAATTGACCTGAACTTAGGTCACAGATATACAAATTCCGAGATAAACGAATTGTAAGTACTTATGAGATCATGACATCCTGTAAGTTGCAAACTGATCGATGAGAAACTCTGGCATTGGCACAACTGCAAACATTTTTGGAGGAGGGGTCACTTGACCTGGTCTGGTGACCTGACCTACGATGGCCCGAGGTTACTTTTTTGCACAGTGTGCGCAATTGATGTCCTAACAGGGTGCTAAAACTCGGCGGCGCTGCGCGCCGTCGTTTTTCTCTATCTACGAAAAACCTGAGGGTGGGGGCGGAAATCAACCCCCTTGCAGTGCGCGGGTTAACCCTCGCCCTACGGGGGTTCCTAAAACGACCCCTCCCCCCTGAGGTTTTTATTGCATAACTTTTTCAACATGCAGTGCATCATGCTGAAATTTTCAGTAGCTAAGTCCACAACAATTATACGTATGCTGTAAAAATTATATTGAAATTGGTTGAGAAATTTGGGAAATAATGATGTTTTGATGACGTCATATTGGTTGAAAAACGATAAATGTTTGAAAAATCGTGGAAAACAAGTTTTGAAGCAAATTGCAAACGCAGATAAGTAAAGATAAAAAATGTCGTTTTCTTTCAAATGGCAATCTCGGATTTGTGAAATTTTGGGTTTTTGACCCCCAGAATGAACAAAAACTGATTTTTTGGCAAAATCACCACAAAATCAAAAATTTATAAGATGTTAAAAACCGGACTATATGTGAGAGACCTGAGTATGGACAATCCTCAAACCAAATTTCAATGAAATATCTCTATTTTTGAGTGATGGCTCCCTAAGTGTAAGAAATTCATAACGTCATTTTTTAAATAACTTTTTGGACTTTTTTTGACCAGATACAAATAAATCATTACCTTTTCTGTATTTCTGAGACAAAACTAGTCTAGGAACATGCCTTTTTATTTACATTTATCAATTTTTCATTTTGAGGTTTTCTGACAGAGCAAAATCGCTGTTCTGGACGTGGTCGATCGAGGTCATTCACTTGACCTGGAAGGCTACTGGTTGACCCGAAACCTAAAAATTGCATACCTTTAGATTCCAAACATGACAGGCAACATGTTGGTTTCTACTGTGTTGCTCTATGTTGCCTCGTTTGGAAGTTAACAGCGGGTCTTTTTAGGACCCCCGTAGGGCGAAGGTGAAAAAAGATCCCGTTGGGCGAGGGTTAATGTGATTCGATTGTATGACCGCGTTTTTACCTGAAGCAGATCGTTCTCATTTAAAGAATATGGAGAAGAATATATGGAATATGGATATGGAATGTGGAATATCACTGTTGTACGGTACTTTTGTATATTTTGCTCAATAAAGGCTGAATACGGTCACTGTGGTGTGGTTTTGGTAACCATACGATGCATTTTGCCGCATTATTTGTCAAGGAAGCACATTTCGGTTTGATAATAGTTTATCAGGTTGTTGCCTCTGGCTAGTCAAGGGCGGGCACAATGTGGTGTATGATACCGTTTCCTGCACTGAGATACGAAAATAAAAAGTAGAAAGCATTTCACTTTCTGCGAAACAAATCATGCCGGGATATCAAACGGAAGATTTTGTGATCAGTGTCTCCTAAGTATGGTCTGCACACCGAGTTTCAGCAAAATCGAAACACCTCGAGAATATCAAAAGTAAGATTACTAACCCTCGTAACTCCTTAGTAACTCAAAATACCACCACTAAGAGCATGATATTCGTGATTAGCGACGTAAGTATAGTCTGTGTACCAATTGTCAGCGAAATCAACATACCCGGCGGACTTTCGTATGTATGTATGACCGTCCGTATTTCATAGGATACAAAAATCTAAGACCAAAAACATGAGATTCGTGATCAGCGTATCGGATATGGTCTGTATTCCAATATTCAGTGAAATAGACATACCCTGGCGGACCTTCGCATTTATGTATGACCGTCCGTATTTCGTAAGATACGATAATCTTACAAAAAAACAAAAACAATGGATTCGTGATCAGCGTGTCGGATATGGTCAGTGTAACAATTTTCAGCGAAATTGAGATACCCCAAAATATTAAACTGCAGTTTCATATAAATCTGCTCCTAGTTTGACGGGGGTGTTCAAAGACGCATACTTTTCAGGTTTGTTTTGTATTCAAAGCGCCAGAATTGACTCGAAGTATTTGCGCCATACTTTGGCATCATAAAGGATTTCTGTACAGCTCTCTAGAGCGCAATATGACGTCATCAACCCAACTATTAAAACTTAACTTTTTATGAAATTGAGCACTGTTTGCGAGAAACAAATGTCATAATCGTGTTCGGCAGCAATTACTTCATATTTTGCACCACAAGCGACGTACATTTGACAACTTTTGGGAAGGTGGGACAGTCTCTTTAATGGGGAAAGGGGAACGAGTTATTCATGTCGTCAAAAGGAATTAACCACACCCCTGATGCTGAGAACCACTTACTTAAAATGTATCATTCGTTATTTCGGAGCAAGTGTATTACCTAGAAGGTAAGGCAAACATAAAATTGGTCTATTTCTATGCATACATCACATTTTTCACTTCGCAGTTATCATCCCAAGCCAAGAAACGGTTACACCCGTGTTTCCTTAGAATGTGAAAGGACAACAACTACGGCACTGGCCGGTATTCGCCGTGTTATTGAGATCGCGTCTCCACTTTTCCAGCCGCTACCCACCGTTTTCATGACTTTTACCTTGCAATTTAAGAAATCCGTTTAGATAAATACAAAACAAACGATAGCATGATATGGCCTAGGTTCATATGCATGAACAGATCGTACCAAACATTCTATGCTAAATACCTCTAGCCTCCGGACTGCCAGACAATATGGATGGATTACGACTCCGACGCCAGTGACCAGAACATCGCGTCGGCATGGAGAGTGCCACCGTCGGTCTCGGCGGCGCGTCTCTGACCGCAGATCCGGTGGCGGCTGACCTTGCGGTGCCGCCGGCGGGCCTCGCCGCTGCCGCCGGCCGCCGACCCCCCAGTATATAACCGGCGGCCGGCCTGCGGAGGGCACACTCGTCTGCCGTCTGCTGCTCACCCACCGCACCGTCTGCAGTCTGCCATGAGGTGTCTGCTGTGTGTACCGCTGGTGCTGGTCGCCGCCTGCGCCGCCCCGCAGGGCGGCTCGTACGGCTCGCCGCCGCCGCTCACGCTGGCCCAAGAGGAGCGGGCCGCCGCTCTGGACGCGCTGGACGCCCGTCTGGCAGGCCGAGGACCTCTCAGGCCACGCGGCAGACTCGGCCCTCTGGGCGGTCGTGTGGGCGGTCCTCTGGGCGGCCGCTTCGGAGGGCCGGGTGGCCGCTTTGGAGGGCCGCTGGCCGGCCGCCTGTCCAACCAGGGTAATCCGCCGCAGCTGCGACCGGACGGCCTGCTGGACGGGCCCGGCGTGCCGTACAGCTTCAACTGGGCCGTGGACGAACCTGACTATGGCAGCCACTACGACCACCAGCAGGAGAGTGACGGCGTGGTGACGCAGGGCGAGTACCGCGTGCTGCTGCCCGACGGACGCACCCAGATCGTCACCTACTCGGTGGAGGGGGACAGCGGCTTCCAGGCCACGGTGACTTACGATGGCGAGGCGCAGTTCCCGCCTCCCGGCGCGCCCGGTGGCCCCGGCGGACCTGCGCCCTTCAGCTCGGCACTCGGCGGAGGACCCCTGAGCCGCGTGCCCCTCGCCGGAAGGCACCTTGGACCTGGTCTCTTCGCCGGAAGGCCCCTTGGGCCTGATCCACTCGCCGGAAGGCCCCATGTACCTGGACCCTTCGCCGGAAGGCCCTTTGGACCTGGTCCCTTTGGTCGTAGTCTCCTGGGACCTGGTCCCCTCGCTGGAGGTCCTCTTGACCGGGGTACACTGGGTCGTGGTTCCCTCGGTCCGTTCGGTGCGCTCCCCCTGCCCGGTCCTCTGCTTGCCGCCGCTGGACGCCCCGTCCCTGATTTCGTTGATGACGTAGTTGATGACGCTCCGGTGAAGAAACCGAGCACTAGTTACGGCTAATGAACCCCGGTGGGATTGATAGTTGTGGAGAACGGCTGACAATTCCTATTGGTCGGCAGCCGTCAGCAGCAGCAGCGTCAGCAGACGGAGAACAGGCGCGCAGTCGTACTGCTCATGACCAATGAACAATAATGACTGGCGCCCACCCACCTGCTTACACCGCTGATATATGAATGTGTATTTATTTGTCACTTTGCGAAATATATGAAAAAATATAATTTCTTTGTTTTGACACCGCGCTGAGTTGGTCTCCAGTCTTGGTTAAAAAGGATTGACTACGGCGCCATTAACAATGGAAAAGGGTACCTGTTAATATGAGTCGAAATAATGATTTGTTCAACATTATTACACTGAAGTTGTTTCTAAAAGCAAATACCAAGATGGCAAAGTGGGGAAAATGGGGGCAAACGGACACCATATCTTCTTTGAATACAGAACACTGGTACGTTGCCCCAGAAATCGGCACTTGAATAATGTTGAAGGCTGTTCAAGTAGACATGTCTGGTACAAAGGACAGCTCGAAAATCATTTATGAAAATATATGACGTTGCAAAAGGCTGATCTGGGTGCACTGGGTGCCCGTACACCCCCTGGGAGCTCCGAGCACCCTCTGAGCTTAGTCCGTGCACCACCGTCCCCCAGTAGTTAAGGTAAAAGAGATTTGAAGTCAAGCAAAAACAATTGAATACAAACGCTTTTGAACCTTTCAGTAAAATCCAATAAGTAGGACACCAATCAAAACACTTTTGTTCAGATGCAATATTTAAATTTACCATGCTAGACATAGGATTGGTAAATATATGATAATGCTTGTGCACCCTCTGGGAATTCTTGTGCACCCCTTGGAAGTTCAGCCTGGCTACGGTGTGGCGTTGCAAACAAATATATAAAACGATGCTTTTTCCCATTTTTCCCCATGTCTGAGCCGGGTAAAACGACCCACTCCCAGGGGCAAAATGGACGCAATTACTGTGACTTGATTTTGCGTGTTTGTGATAATTCTTCATATTCCGTTATCCTTCAACATCCATTTAGACCATTTTATAGAAGAAGAAAAAAATTGCGATATGATCACTTAACCCTCGCCCCACGGGGGTCCTAAAACGACCCCCCTGAGGTTTTTCTTGCTTAACTTTTGAGACATGCAGTGCATCTTCCTGAAATTTTGGGTAGCTCAGTATACAACAAGTATACGTATTCTGTAAAACTTTCATTGAAAATAGTTGAGAAGTGTAGGAAAAAATGATGTTTTAATGACGTCATGTTGGTCGAAAAACGATAAATGTTTGAAAAAATCGTAGAAAACAGAGTTTTGAAGCAAATTGCAAACGCAGTTAAGCAAATATACTAAATATACTTTTATTTAAAATGGCAATCTCGGATCTTCAAACTTTTGGGTTTTGACTCCCAAAATTAACCAAAACTGTTTTTTTTTAAATTCACCACAAAATCAAAATTTTCAAAGACGTTAAAAAAAACAGAATATATGTGTGGGAACTAAGTATGGACAATACTCAAACCAAATTTCAAAGAAATATCTCTATTTTTGACTGAGTGATGGCTCTCTAAGTGTAAGAAATTCATGAAGTCATTTTTTTAAGAACTTTTTTTGGACTTTGTTTGACCAGATACGAATAAATAATTACCTTTTCTGTATTTCTGAGACCAAACTGGTCTAGGAACATGACTTTTTGTTTACATTTATCAATTTATCATTTTGAGGTTTTCTGACAGAGCAAAATCGATGTTCTGCACGTGGTCGATCGAGGTCATTCACTTGACCTGGAAGGTTACTGGTTGACCCGAAACCTAAAACTTGCATACTCTTAGATTCCAAACATGACAGGCAACATGTTGGTTCTTACTACGTTGCTCTATGTTGCTTGGTTTGGAAGTTAACAGGGGGTCTTTTTAGGCTCCCCCCCCTGTAGGGCGAAGGTGAAAAAAGCTCCCGTAGGGCGAGGGTTAACTCATATTTATACAATTTTCTTTTTGAAACGAAAATGCATTTCACCATTTCTACCTATCATTGATTCCCTATCATTATCTTCTTTGCGGTGGTTCTAAAATAGGGGTCATTACCCCACTTAGGGTAGGATTGACCTTTCGGGAGGGTATAATGGCAATTGAACAGCTCTGCGTGATGAATTATAGCTGATTCGTTTCATGATCGTGCATAATACACATCCATCTATCCCAGTTTCTGTTTCTCTGCACCGCAGACCACTGGGACCGTATTATCGCATAGCAGATGTATTTGTATTTGACGTTGGACCCCATCCACGCCGAAGCGGGCTATTCCGGGGCCACATAAAAGCATGGACAACACGAATGATACACTCATCCTAATATAAAATGAAGACAGTTTCACTACAGCACATACTCCCATACAGCACATACTTCAATACTCTCACATGCACATTACATCACATACACTGCAATGCTCTCACACGCACATTACATTATATACATCAGGCTACTCTGGTTGAGGCATGTTCTGTATCGCTCTTTTGAATGCGGGCATGGCTGAGTGACGTGTCGCTAAAGGCAGCTCATTGTAATTTTGCACAACATGATATAGAAAGCGGCGCTTGCCAGCCTCTGTCCTCACGCGTGGAAGGGCCAGGTCAGAGTTCGGTCGCGTAGAGCGGGAGCGGAGATCAGAATTGACATGAAGCTGGGAAGCAAGAGCCTGTGGTTCCCCGGTGTTTCGAATTTTGTGTAGTAGATTTAGGGAGTGCTGTCTGTATAGCTGCTGGGCAGTGGGCCAGCCAAGCTCAGCTCGCACGTCAGAGATGTGATCAAATTTACGTTTGCCAGATATGACTCGAAGGGCAAAATTTAGAATTTTGTCAAGGCGTTGTATGTTCCTCTGCGAGCCATTGCCAAATACTGCTAAACAGTACCGAACGTGTGAAACGACCAAGGCATTTACAAGAAGGGGCAACAGCTCGCGGGGGATGCTGTGCCGCACGTGCGATAGCCCAATGAGGATACCACTACATTTTTTTACCAGGGAAGACACGGGTGAGTCCCATGTGAAGTGCTTATCAAACAGAACACCTACATTTTTGACGTATGGGCTCTCTTGTACTATGTCTTCGCGGAACTGAACAGCAACAGGGTGAAGGTCGCGACAATTTTGGCGGGATCTGAACGCTATTAATTCGGTCTTGCTTGTATTTACTTTGAGACCATGAGAGTGAAACCAGGTATCAAGTGCACTCAGGGTGTCCTCCAATTTACTGACCAGATCATTGAGTTGGTGTTTTTTGCCGGATAACACAATTTGAGTATCATCAGCGTACTGGACCACATGAGCATCCCCCGCGAACAGGCACATATCGTTAGCGAATATTTGAAAAAGTAAAGGCCCAAGAGGCCTTGAAAAACTCCGATAGAGTTGGGGAGAGGCCTGGAGAAATGAAGGTTCCCACTCCCATCAGCCGTACAGACAGACTGAGTGTGACCGCAGAGGTATGATGTAAACCGGGTGGGATCGATGTTATATGTACGTAGTTTAGAGAGGAGCATAGAATGGTCGATGACATCAAAGCACTTGGATAAATCGAGGAGACAGAGAAGGGTGAGTTCCTGGTGGTCAATAGCAGAGAGGATGTGATCAGAAACAGTCAGAAGGGCGGTCTCAGTAGAGAGCAGGGAGCGGAACCCGTGCTGGGATGAGGAGAACAGGTGGTTATCCGACATGTATGAGTAAAGCTGACGCTGCACAATACGCTCAATGAGCTTTGGGAAGGCAGATACAATGGAGATAGGGCGAAAATTGGAAGCTTCGGACTGGCTGCCGGCTTTGTGTATTGGATGAATAATGGAATGTTTCCAGGGCGCTGGGTATTCGCCGGAAGATAGGCTAGTATTGATGATATGGAGTAAAACGGAACCGATAGCAGCAAAGCAAAGCTTTATTACCTGAATAGAGATGCCGTCAGCACCACAGGCCCCTGCATTTTTCATTGAGTTGAGGAAGGACCGGAGAGCGGACAGAGAGATAGGCTGTAGTTTGAAGGCACATGTGCCGACACGAGGTAGACGGACAGGGAGAGAGGGGGGCTCACCCCTGGCCCGGACCTCACTAGCAACCCGGGGACCAACGCCCACAAAGTACTGGTTTAGCTCGTCAGGGGTGGCCTCTGGCACGATGCGGTCGGCAGACTTCTTGCCCGCGATGATTTGACGTACATTCCGAAATATGGTGGTAGGACCCAGCTCACGCACTCTCCTGGCGATGTCCTGCCTTGTGTCGTGACGAATGGCAGAACGGACCTGTTTGTTAAGCGCAATGAACTCAGGGGTCCTACCACTATGGACAAGAAGTCTGCGACGCTGTGCCATCAGGTTGCGAGTGGTGTCAGATACAGGGGGAGCGGAAGGGTTACGAATTTTGATACGTTTTAGAGGTGCGTGATGGTCGAGGTTGGGGAGGAGACAATTTATGAATGCAGACCACTGGTCTGACACTTCCATGCGTGAGAACACGCCACTCCAGTCAGTGGCTCTGAGAGCAGCGTGAAAAGCCGATATATTAATGCGATGTAGGCGCCTAGATGAGACGAAAATCGGCTTACGGCGAGGCTTGGGGATGGACAATTTAGCTTGGATGATACAGTGATCACTATAGGGACATGGGCAGACAGATACGTCACTCAAAAAGTTTCCCGTATTGGACACAAACACATCAAGTAGAGATCCAGACTCGTATGTGGGACTAGTCACGTGCTGGTGCAGGGCCAGGCTGTCTAGGAACTGATTAAATCTCGATTTACATATATCGTTGTCGGACGCTAGAAGGTTGCAGTTAAGGTCGCCAGTTATTACAATATTGTCAGTGGACGAAAGAAACACGCGTTGCACTTGAGTTTCAAGAAAATCGAGGTCGGCTGATATGGCGGCTACGGTGTGTCGAGGAGGTCTATACACGCAACCGAGGTTAAAACGACGACCGTGCGAGTTACTGACTTGTAACCAAAACGTTTCTATTTTGCCGTCGTTTTGGGCACCTACAACTGATTTAAGTGGTTTTACTTTCAAATTGTTTTTTATCAGTACAGCTATTCCCCCGTAACCACTACCGTCTGGACGGTCGGCACGGTGCAGAGAAAACCCCGGGAACGTGACGAAGCGTGAGCAAGTTTCGGGGTGAAGCCATGTTTCTGTGAGCACAGCAATATCACAATTTAATAATTCTAAATCATGACGGAGGTCTAAAATCTTAGGTTTTAGGCTTAAAATGTTCAACGCCATGATGGATAAGGCCCCGCGTCCAATCGTATCGGAGCCATGAGGTTGGCGTATCACTCCAGTTGCGTTGTGCGCCTGTGCAACCGGATGCTGGCCGGCAGCACTGACCAGAGGTGCTGTGGCGGCCTCCCCTTGCAAGATGTGCCGATGTTGTTGTCGGTCGGTTGCGGCGAGCGCCGGCCCCGGCCGCTCGCTGGTAGTCGCGTCGGGTGGGTCGGCGGCAACCGCCGGCGCTCGGTCTGACGGAGTAGCGGGCGTCGGCGGCTCGTCTCTGACTTGCGTCTCTGTCTCTATCGTGGTGACGGGCGGTTGTTGGCACACTACACGACAGGGCCCATCGGGGTCCCCAGTGCCGGGAGCAGTCGGCTGGTCGCTGCTCCCTCTCTCTCTCGCTCGGCGGGCCCGCCACCCACCCCGGGCTCCCCGCCGCGCCGGCCGCCGGGAACGTGCCCAATTGACCGTTTGGCCGCCTGGCATTTGTTGACTTTAGCCGGGCGGCACTGCGGCGGCTGTCCCCTGGTCAAGGGGGGTTGCCATGGCGATGGCCAGGGCTGGTGGTGTTCGTCCGCTCTGTTGCGTTGGTATGCGTTGGAAAAAGTAGTTCTAGAACATTGAAGCAGGACTCTTGAAGAAATGCAATATTTCGAGCACGTAATATCACTGCCGCACCATAGAGAAAAAAGACACTTATTTGAAACAAATCTTGAAGCGTTCACACACTTTCTGACACAGACCGAGGTTTCTGTCTTCCGGCTTGGTTGTTCACGCAGGTTTCAAAATCACAAATCTTCTGAGGTAGATAATAGATCGAAAACACAACTCACAGTTTGTATGATGTAGCACGCAGATGAACTAGAAGATAAGAACACGTAGACACTAAATTTCACGAAGCAGGGTGTCGAATTCCCCGATTAATCAGAAGACAGTGCGGAGCGGCCGGGGGTCGCCCGTCTAGCGCGCCGACCCGGCAATACGGCGGTGTCGACATGTGTAGAGCAGATCGAAAAAACAGGTTGTGTTGAAAGAATTACCTCGCTACGCTAAGTAATTTCGACGCAAGACTAGTGGGGCACTTTAAGAAGAAAAAGTTTCAGGGAATCGAAACTTGTTTCTGGTCCTCACAACGGTGGTTTACGTTAGAAGCTGCCTGCGTATATATGCCTAAAGTCCGTCGTTATTATCTGCAATAGTTTCTATATCCAAGGTACCATATGCATGACGTCATAATTGTCAGTAAGTTTGTTATAGCCATGAAGGAGAAAAGAGAAATATTGCCGTGATTATAATTTTTTTTTAAAGAGATATTTGTAGCTTTAAGAAAAGTCTATCACGAGCGCATTTTAGGTGTGCAATTTGCGGCTACTGTCGTGTTTCTGTGCTGTCGATTTTAACTGCGCAAAATAGAATCTAAGCGCAAAAATGTCTGATTATAGAGTAATCGGATTCCCAGTAGAGTTAACGCGTTGGAGATAAATTTGTATAGTGCGTTCTTTGGAGAACGGATAATGTACCTACATTTAATTGCAATCTGGGATACCAGTTAGTAGGTCATTCTCGTACGAGTTAGTGGGCCATTCTTGTCGCCAAAAGCGGTAACTATGCCCTGACCATAGTGTAATAAATAACAAGTGAAGACACCAATACATTTTTTCCATGCAAAACCTTAATGCTTTTCCTTCGTTTAGGGGTGGCCGAAATGGTTACTCACGCCTTGGTATGACGTCACCAAACGTCATTCCCAAACAATGAGCCCTTGCATGTAACATTGTGCTGATTAGAGATGCAGAATTGCTAGAAAAAGACGCGATGCCCGATATAACGAGTGGACACTAAGTTTTTGGACACAACTTTTGTGTGCTATATTTCCTCCAGTTTTTATTATTTTCTAAATAAAATTTGCACGACGAAAGAACGTGCATTTTTATAAATAAGCGCTAAAATAATTCCTGCATATTAATTGCTCGGTTGTCATACAGCATCCTTTTCAAAGCAGCATACTCGATATCTAGTGGCTAAATGCGCCGATATTAGTCCGAATTATAACAAACCCGAGTTAGCACAGTATGCAATTCAGGTTGGTGTCAGAGGGTTGCCCTCATATAACATCACTTGAAGCTTTAAAACAAGTTGGACCACCCAACGTGAAAAATAAACACTTCAAGACAGGCCTGTTCACATGATCAGCGCAAAGAGAAAGCTTGATCTGATCCGCGCTGCGGTAATACAAGTGGGGAGATTCCATCCCATCGAGTTTTGGCGAGAAAATTAGGGTCAGTAAAAGCTACGATCAGATAATCCTTCCAACCATATACACATACGTGTGCAACTTGCGAAGACAGTATTATTAAACACACAAAGCCAATCATGGCGCAGGGCGCCATGGTAACATGATGGTCACATGGTCACATGATGGTCACATTGTCACATGATGGCGCAGGGCGCCGTGGTATTGATTATTAAATCCGTGACTCGTCTTGATCATCTCCTTCCAACGTGCCAGAGACCTTGTTGATGATTAAATCCGTTACTCGTCTTCATCATCTTCAAACGTGCCAGATACGTTGTTGATGGCAATACAAACATTTTTGACAAAAGCCGGTAGGCCTGAGGGCTCTTAAGGTACAGTGCTAGGGCAATTTTTCTATCTGTTTCGAAGTATCTTTTTCCTTTATCTTTTCTGTTTGCGAGCCTTATTTGTGAGCTCAAGAATGCTAGTTTCTGTCCATGAAAGTATTTTGACAGCAGTTGGACACGATTTTCTGATGAAAGACTGACATTTTCTAGGTCTTCTTTGGCCTTTTCCCACTGCTTTTTACATCCGAACCCTGTGGCCTTTTCCCACTGCTTTTTACATCCGAACAATAGCCGAACCCTGAGACGGTTGAGGCTTCTCCTCATTCGTTCTTTTGATGCATCTTGTTTTCTTTCTTTCATGCAGGCGTGAATTAATAAACAGGTGTGACTGGAAGTTGAGCCTGATGGAATCGATGTCAAAACCTCTGGAGACTGTTCGAACTGTGCCCTGCCTTGCCCATCGCTCTGTGAAGATGATTCGGTCGACTTGCCCAGGTCTTTTCAGCATTGGCCACATAACCATGATGATCGTTCTAACAAGCCTGTATGGTTTCTCAACAACGTTGCAGATGGTTTCCGAAGACACGAAAAAATAAGCCGATCATGTGTTTATAGAGGGTTTGAGCAGGCCAGTTATTTTCTAAACATGATCTGAAGTAGGCATGGTGCAGTGGCGGAGAAAGGTGCAAGAACTATGAAGCCTATATGAACGCAATGAACGGACATATTATAAATATTATACTGGCAGCGTATCAGTTGACAAAATGTTTTCAAGAAAGTTCAGGACCAAGAAGACCAAATTAGACAATTTTCCTGTTTTTCGTTTTTCTTTCGATTCATATCTGCCCACGTGATTTATCAACGAGTGGTATTGCCAATTTAGCAGATAGGGCGCCAAGCTAAAAATGGAACAAGAGAAACGGCTCTTCCGATATGCTTCACAGACTTCGCTCTTTGATCTCATTCACATATGTATAGTTGAGAACCCATGTTTTTTACTGCACTTTATGACGGACATTGAATGTCTTTCTACATTGAATGCATTACAATTACCGAAAACAGAGGACAATCACGTGCCATTGGCTTATGAAATGCGTTGTTGATTAGGCTTGGTGCTATTTCACCATGCTTTGAAGATCTCATTCCTTGATAAGTTTATAGTTGAGAACCCATGTTTTTTTATTGCATTTTATGACGGACATTGAATGTCTTTCTATCTTGAATGCATTAAAATTGCCGAAAACAGAGGACAATCAAGTGATGTGAGCTCATGAAGCACGTAGTACATCTTTATGGGCTCAGAACTATTTCGTTATGTTTGAAGATCTCGTTTTTTTATTAGTTTGTAGTTGAGAACCCATGTTTTTTATCGCACTTTATCACGGCAATTTGGTGGCTTTCTACATTGAATGCATACACATTGCCGAAAACAGAGGACAATACAGTGTCATGGGCTTATTAAATGCGTTGTTGATTAAGCTCAGTTTTTTTCTTGTTTGAATGCCGCTATTTCCATTTCGTATAATATGTCAATAGTACTTTCCTTCTTTTTCATTTTACCAAATACAAATAACAAAACCTAATAAAAAGGTAATATTTTTTTTTGGCATCTGGATTAAATATACCAAAACTGTCAGTCGGAGTGGACTTGTTGAATGCATAATTCTGTTGGTCTAAAATATCGTAAGCAACATACATCGTCATACATTAGTTTTGATTTCCGCGAAAGGAACATCTTGCAGGAGAAAATGCATTACACAGAAAAATCGAAGTGTCTTCACTTGTTATTTATTATACTATGCCCTGACGCTGAGAACCGCCGCCTTATATCAAAAGCAACACACATGTCAACCTATATTTCTGTCAATAGATGGCACTAGTAGTAAACGCCTGAAGTTATGCTGTACCGCATAGCTGGAAGCCCAAAACTGCTGCCTGCGTAACCCTATTAAAGGCAGGGATGGGGCAGATTCTGTGCATCCCTCATGTTTTTCTCAAATATCTTCGAAATGGCTAGAGGTAGGCTTCTGAAATTGTATAACTTTTCCTAAAACTAGTCTCGGCAGAATGTCTGTAAATTTAAAGAAAATAGCTTGAACAGACGATAGCGAAAAGTGATCTCGATGTACACGCTAAAACACAGTTTCCGATCAGAACCTTGCTAAATACTAAGTCATGGAACCGCCCGTTCCATGACTTAGTATTTAGGAAGGTTCCGATCGGAAACTGTGTTTTAGCGTGTACATCGAGATCACTTTTCGCTTTCCTGGAGCCGCCTCTGAAAATATATTTGTATGTATTTTTGACATATTTTATGTTTCTCGATGTAAGAGCGGGCCTGCCACCGTCGGTCTCGGCGGCGCGTCTCTGACCGCAGACCAGTTGTCGGCTGACCTTGCGGTGCCGCCGGCCGCCGACCCGCCAGTATATAACCGGCGGCCGGCCGGCGGAGGGCATACTCGTCTGCCGTCTGCTGCTAACCCACCGCACCGTCTGCAGTCTGCCATGAGGTGTCTGCTGTGTGTACCGCTGGTGCTGGCCGCCGCCTGCGCCGCCCCGCAGGGCGGCTCGTACGGCGCGCCACCGCCGCTCACGCCGGCCCAAGAGGAGCGGGCCGCCGCTCTGGACGCGCTGGACGCGCGTCTGGCAGGCCGAGGACCAATCGGGGCTCGCGGCAGACTCGGCCCTCTGGGCGGTCGTCTGGGCGGTCCTCTGGGCGGCCGCTTCGGAGGGCCGCCGGTCGGCCGCCTGTCCAACCAGGGCAACCCGCCGCAGCTGCGACCAGACGGCCTGCTAGACGGGCCCGGCGTGCCGTTCAGCTTCAACTGGGCCGTGGACGAGCCTGTCTACGGCAACCACTACGGCCACCAGCAGGAGAGCGACGGCGTGGTGACGCAGGGCGAGTACCGTGTGCTACTGCCCGACGGACGTACCCAGCTCGTCACCTACTCGGTGGAGGGCGACAGTGGATTCCAGGCCACGATGACGTACGAGGTCGAAGCGCAGTTCCCGCCTCCCGGCGCGCCAGGCGGCCCCGGCGGACCGGCGCCCTTCGGCTCGGCACTCGACGGAGGAACCCTGAGCCACGTGCCCCTCACCGGAAGGCCGTTTGGACCTGGTCCCTTCGCCGGAAAGCCCCTTGGACCTGGTCTCTTGGGTCGTGGTTCCCTGGGACCTGGTCCCCTCACTGGAGGTCCTCTTGGACCTGGTCCCTTTGCCGGAAGACCCCTTGGACCTGGTCCCTTTGCCGGAAGGCCCCTTGGACCTGAATCCTTTGCCGGAAGGCCCCTTGGACCTGGTCCCTTCGCTGTAGGTTCTCTTGGCCGTGCTCCCCTGGGCCGTGGTCCCCTCGGCCGTAGTCCCCTTGGTCGTGGTCCCCTCGGTCTCGGCCCTCTCGGTCCGCTCGGTGCCCGCCCCCTGCCCGGTCCTCTGATCGCTGCCGCAGGACGCCCCATCCCTGATGTCGATGACGTAGAGAAATCCAGCACCAGCTACGGCTACTGAACCCCGCTGGGAGTGATGATTGTGGAGAACGGCGAGCCGACACTTCCTATTGGTCGGCTGTCGTCAGCAGCAGCAGCGTCAGCAGACGGAGATCAGGCACGAAGTCGTGCTTCTCATGACCAATGAGCAGTAATGACTGCTGCGAATCCACCTGCTTACACCGCTGATATATGAATGTGTATTTATTTGTCACTTTGCGAAATATATGAAAAAATTGCGTAAATTTTTGGGTAGACGAAGAAGTGCCACATCTAGCGATAACTACAGTGACTGGCAACAATCTGGCAACCTGACGATATTTCCGCTACATAGCCGGGTTAGATGTGGCCCAGTGCCTACCCACCCATACTCATTAGTGGTTAAGGCTTCCAAAATGCTTCCATGCGGCTTCCATGCGGAGGGTTTCCGGTTCGAATCCCGGCGACGGCAATTGGGTTTTTAGTCATGGCTACGAGCGAATCTTAGGCTGCCCGACGCGGTGAAGAAACCCAGCACGCTCTGGACGGGCTGGACGCCCGTCTGACAGGCCGAGCACCTCTCGGGGCCCGATAGGGCCCCGAGAGGTTCTCATGAAGCGGTCGGGTTCTACCCCTGATTCCGAAAGGAGCCCGCATTGCTGTGGCCGACGAACTCGCCCGTCTGATCAACGCGGTCGTCTCTTTGGGCACCGAGCAAGCATGCTGAAAGCTGATGCGTTTGGCTTACCCTGCCTTAAGAGTTGGGTGTGACCCGGCTAACAAAACGAGAGTTTCTTTAGCCAACCAGGTACGCCTCAATTTGTCTCAGAGCGGAAATCCCGAGACACTGATCCGCACCCACCAAACGCACCCGCGGACATCGTCCAGTGGACGAGATGACAGCGATGTCACGCCGCGTAACTTCAAAGCTCACAGACGGCGACATTCGGGGGGCACTGCGAGCTCTAACATCAGACGACTCATTCGCGCCCCCAACAGGTGACGTCATCAAAACGATGCGAGAAAAATACCCGGAGCCGCCCACTGACCTACGTGGCATCCCACCACCCGACGATGAAGTAGTGCCGCTGGCAGCCACCGAGGCGGACATAATGAGGGTCATCAACTCTTTCCCACCAGTTCGAGCGCAGACCTAAATGGGGTCCGACCTGCCCACTTGCGCTCCCTCCTCTCCAAAAACACTGCCAAGGCTGGGGTGCGCCTTCTCAAGGCTCTTACGGCGCTCACTAACCTGGCGTTGAGCGGTCGCCTCCCAAAGTGGTGCGTCCTTGATGGCGCTGCGGAAAAAGGATGGTGGTCTGCGACCCATCGCTGTGGGAAGTGTATACCACCGAATCGCCGCCAAAGTCGCCGCGACAGCCGTCTCTCGGCAGATCGGAGCTCAGCTGTGGCCTATACAGCCCGGCGTGGCCACAAGAAACGGCTGTGAGGCAGCAGTGCGTGCTGTCAGAGCATATATGCACGAGTATGAAGCGGCCGTTGACAACAGAGTACTCGTGAAATTGGACGTTTTCAATGCGTTCAACTCCGCACGCAGAGACGCAATGCTGGAGGCTGTACCAGCTAGGGCACCTGCCATCTATCCACTCGTATGGCAAGGCTACCACGGCGCCGCACCCCTCTTCATCGGAGAAAGCAAAATATTGTCCCAAACGGGGATTCAGCAGGGGGACCCACTAAGTTCTCCGCTGTTGACTCCGCCGCCAGAGCCGCAGACACAGACATCAACGTCTGGTACTTAGACGACGGTACACTGGCGGATCCAATGCCACGCGTCATCTCCAGCATCCAACGAATCAAGGCAGAAATGGACAAAGTGGGTCTCAGCATTAATGCAACAAAGTGTGAGGTTACTTTCCTAGGAGCAGACACACATCAGGATAAGCCCAACGCTCTACAGCAGCTCCACAACGTCCTTCCTAACATCCGGGAAGTTTCCATGGACGAGTTAAAGCTGCTTGGCGCGCCCATCCACAATCCTCAGATAAGACGTAGGTTACTACTTGGACAACATATGGTTGGAAAGCTTGTCAGACGTCTTAAGGCTCTGGATGAGGCACACCAGGCGTTCATCCTACATCATCTGTTCCATCCATCATCCTACATCATCCGTTCCTCCTCCTCCTTTTTTTATTTATAATATTGCATGTAAAATGAAAAAAATTTGATTGGAGGCAAATATTCCTCAATTTCATTTTTTCTCTCACTTAACCCGCGAGTTACTGGGGTATATTTCATAACGCGACTTACTGGGGAGAGGGGCTATTTTTTACCCCCCTCTGATCTCCGGAACTACTGGACCGAATGTAAAAATTCAAACGGCATTCGATAGCCCTGGAAAGTCACGGCGCATCTTGGAACGGCTCGTCTATGCAGATTGCGGCGACGTGGGCCGACTTACTGAAATATCAGGCTGGGCGATGCGCTACAGAGGGTTTCTTTTGAGGAGGTGTTGTGATTTAGCGGAAAACAGGCGTAGGAATCATTGGAAAAATGATGAATTTAATATAAGTATTTTCACGTGGATTGCCTGTGTTGTAGTATACAAATTGACTGCCAATTTCTAATTATATAGGCACGATTGATATTTTGCATTACGCTGCCAATTGGTTCCAGATATAAGTCAGTTTTCACCGTCCCTTTATTCAGTCGATATTATTTACTACACTGTCACATGTTTAAAACATTAACAACGTTTTCCTTTCGGGATTGTTTCAAATTATTGATGGAAGTTTTTTATATATAAAAGGTTGAAGCAAAATGTCCCATCGGTTGGTGTACCACTCAGAAATGCCTCATTTATAGGGAAATAATATGAGGAAATTATATGAATAATATAATAAAAGGTGATTTATAGATAAATAAATCACCTTTTGATTTATTTTTCTGCATTATTTTATGCAACATGTATCGTATCAAATTGATTGCGTCTCAATTTCATAGTGAAATATTTCGAAAAAATAATTTTGGGAAATTTAAAAAACAAGTACATTTACTTCTTTCGGAGTTCATGATGGATGTTTTCTCTACACTATTGGAAGCGCGACATATCTGGGGCTTTTGTTTTAATCTGTTCAACGTTGAATACCTCTCGTTGAATTAACTCTCAACAAATCGCATACACTTAATATATCGTTGTTAGGGGGCCAAGTTAATCCGCCGAATGCATCACGATTTTCTTAAATGTTTATTGATTGATCATGGGAAAACGGTTCATATAAATGTTGCATGTGTGCATTGTAATGTATTGGACACCTGTATGTTGCAGATTCACGGAGAAACATCCGATTTATGTTCACGCACAAATATCAGTCGAGAACACTAAATAGGTCGCCGCCCGGGCCTAACTAAACTGCCGATTTCAATGCACTTTTTCAAAAGCTTGCTGATTGTTCATAAAAGTTTGGTACATAATCGCAAAAGATAGAGTGCAGGAAACATATTACATACTTTCATGATAAATAACAATGCGTAGGCAGTAGTGGTGCCAATCGGAACAATCATTTTCGGAATTCCGAATTTGTCCGAAGACCGATTCGGTTTTCGGACGGACATACGCATATTTCTTTAGACATTTTCGGACATCCAATGCCAAAGGATGGCTTGTCCCGAAAATCGCTTAGTTACTTTTTTTATTAAAAAAGAAAGTGTGCCACAGGTTATTCATTTCCATATCAAACACTTGTTTCTGCTTTCGGGCAAATTTCGGACAAATAATGATTTTGGGACAGTTTCGGACGGACAGCTGACCATGGTCTTGGACATCG
>JAXIVJ010017122.1:2500-26953 GCA_036785665.1 Chirona hameri | reverse complement strand
AATCTACCTAGCTCTATCTCTGCTTCAATATATATCTGAAGGAAGTGGTAGACATTGTTGTCTACCACTTCCATCAGATGCCGACGCTTCCATCTTCCACGGACGAAGAGGCGCCTCTCGTCCAAATTCCATCGTAGCCACGTCGTTGCGGTGCTTGTTGAAGTCCTTCCCCTAGTAGCGCATTGACAATCGCGCCCGCCTGACTTCTTCTTGCACCAAGACGAGTTGGCAGGGAGAGATGTTTGAGTTGATGCATGGGGCTGGCGCAGCGACTCGTGCTAACTCGTCCCTATTTACCTTTGACTGGATGACCTGCGTTGGTGGCAGCGGCCTGAGTAAGATGAAGTCAATGCCGCGAGGAGGACCGTGCCGAAAGTTTGTGACACGCAATCGACTTTAAATTCCGCCTGTCAACAAATATTGCGCGATCGGATATGGTCAATGGAAACAGTTCTGCTTAGCGAAGGGCGCCGATACCATGGTGTCGGCGTGAAACGCACTCAAACGTAAGGTTTGAACCAAATACAAATATGCCCTCAGCTTTAGCCGACAGCACGAGGATAGACCGTTCACCGTAAGTCCAGGAGCTTCCCCGTCTCGGCATACAACTGTTTTTAGCGGGAAAGTCATTTAGGGCAACCCCTGCCTCGTCCGGAGTGATAAACTCATTCTACCTCAATTGAAGAAATAGCATCACATAAACTATTGTTCTTCTTGTCTCCCATCAGTGACACTCAGTGGCGTGCGTAGAAATTCACAAAGGGTCGGCTTCAGGGCCATCACTCGGTCTGAGGGGCTCTAGGTCTGAGGGTGCCCTTTGTCAGCCTGAGGAGACCCTTTGTCAGCTTGTGGGCTGACAAAGGGTCCTGATTGTTCCGTTCCTGTTCTGTTCCGTCTGAGGGGCCTTTGGTTGACGTGAGGGGCCCACGTTTGGGTTGAGGGGATCCCCCGGCGCCCCGAATTGGGGATCTTGGTCGGCATGATGGGCCCACAGTCAACCTGAGCGGTCCTCGGTCGGCTTGAGAGGACCTAGATCGGCCTGAAAGATAACTCGGTCGGCTTGAGCGGGCCCCCCTGTCAACCTGAGGGGCCCTCATGCGGCACGAGGGGCCTTTAGATGATTTATAGGCCTGATAGAACCCTTGCCATGCCTGAGCGGGTCCCAGGCTGGTCTGAGAGGGCGATTGTCGAGGCCTGAGAGAGACTCACACCTCCGGCGGTCACTGGCCGGAGGGGCGACGTTACTGGCCGGAAGGGTGCCGCCATTGGCTCTAGAGGAGCACCGTCATTGGCCGAAGGGGCACTGTAACTGGCCGATGGGGCGTCGTCACTGGCCGCAAGAGTGCCGTCACTGGCCGGAGGAGTGCCATCATTGGCCAGATGGGCGCCGTCACTAGCCGAAGTGGCGCTGTCACTGGCTAGAGGGGCGCCGTCATTAGCCGAAGGGGCGCCGTCACTGGCCAGATGGGCGCCGTCATTAGACGGAGGGGCGCCGTCACTGAACAGCGTGGCGCTGTCATTGGCTGGAGGGGCGCAGTCACTGGCCGGAGGGTCGCCGTCATTTGCCGGTGGGGCGCCGTCATTGGCTGGAGGGGCGCAGTCACTGGCCAGAGGGGCGCCGTTATTAGCCGGAGGGGGCGCCGTCACTGGCCGGAGGGGCGCCGTCTATGACAGGGGGTTCCGTCACTGGCCGCAAAAGCACCGTCGCTGGCCGGAGGGGGCGTGTCTTCACTGGCCGGAGGGGCGCCGTCACCTGACCATAGGTCGGCACATGGCTAGGTGGCGGCATCTGACCTGAGGGTGGTGCCCCGCCAGAACGCGGTACGTGACCTGAGGACGGGACCTGGCCTGAAGGCGGCACCTGGCTTGAGAGCGGCACCTGGCTTGAAGGTGGCACCTGACCAGGGGACGGTATCTGGCCTGAGGGCGGCACATGACCAGAGGGCGGCACATGACCTGAGGGCGGTACATGACCTGAAGGCGGCACCTGGTCAGGGGCGGTACCTAGCCTGAGGGCGGCTCCTGATCTGAGCCATAGACGTACACAAGGGTGTGGGGGGGGGGGGGCAAACGGGGCAATTGCCCCCCCCCCCCCCCTTGAATGTCTGTGCGTGCCCGGTGCCCCCTTTGGTCAAAAAATGAATGATTTTTTTGTGTTTTTTAAAGAGAAAAATAGTAAAAAATATGCCCTTTTACAAATATAGTGGGCCAAATCCGGTGCATTTCTTTTGGTGGGGGTACTTTATGCCCCCCTGAGCAAAAATTGCCCCCTCCTGGAGTAAATCCTGGGTACGCCACTGATCTGAGTGCAGCAAAGGGCAGATATCAAATCCCGTAAGCATGTCTATTTCCGCGCCTTCGGCGCGGAAATTGATCTGCTTACGAGACTCTTCCGCGCCTTCGGCGCGGAGGGGGACGCGGGGGGGGGGGGGGGGGCGCCCCCCCCCCCCCCCGCCGCCCCCCTGTATCCGCCCGCGGGGGGGGGGGGGGGGGGGCGGCCGCCTCCCGCCGCCCCCCTGTATCCGCCCCTGTCACCAACCTCTTATTTTCTTTCTTAGAATGTGCCGGATTCTAGGATATGCCGTCATATTTTTGACGTCAACCTTGGAGAAGCGATCCTAGACTGATGCACCCGTGACTGCTCGAGCATCAGTCTGAGATCGCTTCACCAAGGTTGAATGTCATCAGGGTTGTGTAATCATTGTGTTGTGGTTGACTTAACTCTGACTCCAAATATTTGAGACTACGGCTCGACTCTGTCTCACTTGGGCTATGATTTGTTTGCGATTAAACTCTGACTCGAATAATGGTTTTACTCTGATTCAACTCTCATCTAATGTAGGTATACCTTAAAGTCGACTCTCATTCAGCCCTCACTAATAATTAACTCCCATCAGACCTCCCCTCCCATCACCGTCGGACCCCTATAGCCACCCTCTCTTCACTGTCAAACCCCTGATCTCCCCATGTCCGTCAAGTTAGCGTCGTATTCGTATTCGTTTTCAGCGTCGAGTTCCGATTTGCCCCAAACTAAGGATGTGGGTAGATCTCGTCGAGTTATGCACAAATATGCTATTGCTTTTTCGATAGCTGACCTAGTTTGACCTCTATGGGGTCATCAAAGTTTACGAAACACTGTACCCTCTAAAATCTTTATTTATCAACATATGTGAGAAAAACAAGCACCAAAGTGTGTCTCGCCGTCCCAACAAACCCAAACTCCGAGGAATTTGGTTTCAAGGTCTAGGTCAAGGTCAAGGTCACTTTAGGTTACTTTGAAAAACGGTGTACCCTCTAAAATCTGCATTTATCAACCGATTCGAGAAAAAACAAACACCGAAGTGTGTCTTGCCGTCCCGAAAAATAAAACCTCCGAGGAATTTGTGATAGGCCAACGTCAAGGTCACTTTAGGTATCTTTGAAAAACTGTGTACCCTCTAAAATCTGTATTTATCAATCGATTCCAGTTTCCAGAAAGAAAAAAAAAACACCGAAATGTGTCTCGCCGTCCCGCAAAACTGCACCTCCGAAGAATTTGGTTTCAGGGTCATAGGTCAACGTCAAGGTCACTTTAGGTCACTTTGAAAGACGGTGTACCCTCTAAAATCTTTATTTATCAACGGATTTGAGAAAAACAAACACCAAAGTGTGTCTCACCGTCCGACAAACCAAACCTCCGAGAAATTTGGTTTCAAGGTTATAAGTCAAGGTCAAGGTCACTTTAGGTCACTTTGAAAAACGGTGTACCCTCTAAAATCTTCTTTGATCAACTGATTCGAGAAAAACAAACACCAAAGTGTGTCTCGCCGTCCCAACAAACCGCGCCTCCGAGGTATTTGGTTTAGGGGTCATAAGTCAACGTCAAGGTCACTTTAGGTCACTTTGAAAGACGGTGTACCCTCTAAAATCTGTATTGACCAACATATTTGAGAAAGCAAACACCAAAGTGTGTCTCGCCGTCCCGAAAAACCTCACCTCCAAGGAATTTGGTTTCAAGGTCATAGGTCAACGTCAAGGTCACTTTAGGTCACTTTGAAAAACGGTGTACTCTCTAAAATCTTTATTTATCAACCGATTCGAGAAGAACAAACACCAAAGTCTGTCTCGCCGTCCCGAAAAACCATGTCTTCGAGGAATTGGGTTCAAGGTCATAGGTAAACGTCAAGGTCAGTTAAGGTCACTTTGAAAAACGGTGTAACCTCTAAAACCTTTATTTATCAACGGATTCGAGAAAAACTAACACCCAAGTGTGTCTCACCGTCCCGACAAACCGCACCTCCGAGGAATTTGGTTTCAAAGTCATAGGTCAAGGTCAAGGTCACTTTAGGTTACTTTGAAAAACGGTGTACCCTCTAAAATCTGTATTTATCAACCGATTCGATAAAAACAAATACCGAAGTGTGTCTCGCCGTCCCGACAAATCAAACCTCCGAGGAATTTGATTTCGAAGTCATAAGTCAAGGTCAAGGTCACGTTAGGTCACTTTGAAAAACGTTTTCTTGACATAAAAGACTCTCCAGCCGAATATATTTGATTTTTTGGCGAAGGAATGCGGTGCTGACGAAAGAATGTGGTGCTGTCGGTAGCCCGGGCAGAGGCTATACCATCAGCCAATCAGCTGGCATGACTGGTGCTAGCAAGCGAACCGCCGGCCGCCGGTTGGCACTTCTCTAATGTGAGTCTATCCTGACGCGACTAGTTTCGAATCGAATTGACTGAGCCATTTTTTTCATTCGCGTGACGTCAGGACTCTGACTCAGAGAGTATGTATATAGTTTTGATGAGATGAATAATTTACGACCTTCTGTCCTGAATCGGCGCGATGTATGGCCTTTTTTGACAATATACAAATACACTGTATTTCAAAATATAATCAAATCGTGTTTGGGAAAAAATGTTCCAAGGTGAACTATTTCCTTTAATTCTGGCTCAAGTTTCAAGGGCTGTTCAAAGATGACTCATTTATTATAAGATGTTTGCAAATTGGAGATATAAATCATGCTGAGAGTCATTGTGACACATTTTGCGTTTTGTGTTCGTGTTCGTGACAGCCGTGATACTTTTTGCACCTCTGCTCGCGCCCTCTCTGAACAAGCATAGATAGCACCTATATGTATTGCCCGCCGGTGTGTTATATCTCAATATGTGTTGGTACTGCTCTTCATTATCCATCAAAACTGTTTTGATGATCACGTGAAAAATTATACAGAGATGCCAAGAACAAATATGTTTGCATATTATTTATATATTTTTCATTTTCACTGCATGGCTGGACATTTTGTTCAGAAACATCATTATCAAGTAATATTCACAATGATCAGATCAGCGCAAAACAAAAGATTGCAACAGAATAAAGAGAAGCCTCAACAATAGCGTGTATTGCCTAATAGTATACGGGTGCGGGGGCGGCAGTAGTGGTGGTGGTGGGACAGTGCACCTTCGGGCAGCAGGTAGGGTACTGGGCGTCGGCCGGGCCGTCCTGCACCACACAGCCAGGCTCGGCAGCCAGAAGTCCGCACGGCAGGCGGGCGGCCTTGCCCTTCCGGCAGGTGACCTGAGTGCAGCCGGACTCGTTCCACACGGCGCCGTCGTTGAACACCTGATCCAGCTCTTCAGAGTAGCACTGGTCGGGCCGCGGGCAGACGGCCGTCGGACAGCAGACCGGGTACTCGGCGCCGGCGGCAACGTCCTCCAGCCGGCAGCCGGGCTCCAGATTCACCTGAGCGCAGGTCAGCGTCCTGACGTCACCCTTATCGCAGGTGACCTGCGTGCAGCCGGGCTCTGCCCACACGACGCCGTTGTCAAAGACGCGGTCCAGCTGCTGCGAGTAGCAGCGGTCGCAGACGGCTGTCTGACAGCAGCCGGGGTACTCAGCGTCGGCGACACCGTCCACCGGCCGGCAGCGGGCCGTCGGTCGGCTGGCATCGTGTGTGGCCACCGAGTCGCACGGCAACAGGCTGGCCTGGCCGTTGATGCACTCGGCCTGCTGGCAGTCCTTCTCCGTCCACTTGTCGCCGCTGTAGAAGTTTTTGCCAAGGTGTTCCGAGTAGCAGCGCGCCGGCTGCGGAGGGGCGTATGCGGCCGTCACCGCGACCAGAGCCAGCAGGCAGACGAAGGAGAGCGCCATCGTTTGTGTGTTGAGTGGGGAGTGTGGTGTCCAGCCGACCGACCCGGGTCTTTATACGGTAGTAGCCGCGACGCCGCCTGGCGGCTGACTGGTAAAACACGGCTCAGCACGGCAGTCAGCACGTCACGGGTACGGAGAAGGTGGAGCGGGAATTTCCTTCGATAATAGTTGAGCATCACTCTTCAGGGTATAATAATCAAACTTATGATCTGCAAAGCCAGTGCATGTATCCGTATGGCCGTATCGGTCACAAATGCAAATCCTTGGCTAACACATCAAATTGGGGAATGACGCGAGAGACTGGCCGGACATGTGACTATCCCTTCTCGTTTGTCTATGAAGCTGTATGCGTATACGCTGCGGTAAGAAAACGAATGCATACCTGTCACTTATTGAGGATATACGCGCCATTCAATATTGGCCAGGAAGACCGAACAAGGATGGAAGGCCAGGTTGATAAACGAGCCACCTATTCGAGAAAGCGTATGTGGTTCAAATTAAAGGCGTCACCACTAAAGTTTGAGTGGGTGGAGCAGTCAGGTGTTTGGGGTGCCAGCCATGTGTTCCCCCCCCCCCACTCCCATAAGGCTACTATTAAAATCCTGGTAATCTGGGGGGGGGGGGGGTGCGGAGCGATCCTGGGGTGTCCGATCCGCCAGCCCCCCCCCCCCTCCCCAGTGGCGACGCCCATGGTTTACATACCCCCTCCAGTGCGCGTGTTAACGCCGGTGTTGACCAGGTGCGCGGGCTGTGATAGGAGGTCAACGGTCAGGGCAGGCAGGTCCGGCTGTCAGGAGCGATACGTATTGGCAGGGGTGGTAAAGTGTTCTACCCTTATGGATAAGGTCGGGGACAAAACGATCCTTCTCATGAGGTACTCGGGGGTCAAAATGCCAGCAAAAATCATGACTATGTCATTTCTGTGAAAATTTACGAAGCGAACATGTCTTTAGAAATACTGATCGTCAAAACCATTTCAGATGTATTATTCACTCAATCATCATATTCATCACGTCAGTATGTAAATACATTTACTTTTTGATTAGCAGTTGC
The DNA here is from genome assembly GCA_036785665.1 of Chirona hameri. Classification (NCBI taxonomy): domain Eukaryota; kingdom Metazoa; phylum Arthropoda; class Thecostraca; order Balanomorpha; family Balanidae; genus Chirona; species Chirona hameri. The sequence goes on along the minus strand of JAXIVJ010017122.1, from coordinate 19,773 downwards.
GTTTCAGCTCTTGATTGCCAGTACTAATAAATTACATTAAAACAAAAAAATCCGACGGAAAAACAAAATCCGGACGATAGATTCAACACGTGGGGTCACTGAACCAAAAATGCACCTGGGTCTTCAAGAATGGCCTATAATAACATGATCCAGAAGGAATTGGGCTGATATGCGTATTCAGAATAGGAAGCATTTGAATATTTCCCCATTGATTTTAATGGTGAGGTCACGAAATTGACCCGACCTAAGGTCACCGATATCAAAAATCCGAGATAAACAAATTGTAGACCTACTACTACCCTTATGAAATTCTGAAAGTACCAAATCGATCGGCCAAACACTGTGGCTGTGGTACGACCGCACACTTTTTGGAGGTGGGGTCACGTGACTTGGCCTGGTGACCTGACCTGGTGACCTGACCTGAGATGACCCGTGGTCAATAATTTTACAATATGTGGGCAATTAATGCCTTAACAGCTGTGCCAAAAACGGAGGCGCTGCACGCAGCCGTTTTTTGCTATCCTCGAAAAACCTTAGGGTAGTCGTCTAAACGCCCCACCCCCGGCACGGCGCGGGAAATCCGGACAGTCGATTTTCCGGGGCGGGCCGGGGTGCTAGTGCATTTTCAATGGAGGTCCACTGTCAGGACAGTGGATTTCACTGTCCTGGGACCCCACCCCTTTAACTGTCCTGGGACCGCTTTTATTCTCCATTTACGCTAACGACCTACCTTTGTACACAGAGGGCGCGCACGTGATACAATACGCGGATGACATTCAGGTGGCGGTCTCTGGTGGGACCCGCGACGTCGGCTCCCTGGTCCAGCTCATGGAACACAACCTGGCTTTGCTATCCCGGTGGTTTGGCAAAAATGGTATCAAAATAAACGTTAAAAAAAACTCAGTTCATCATCCTTGGCTCACGGCAAAACATCCAGTGCCTCCCTCCTGTCAACATTATATTTATGGACGCCGACGTCGCCGGTTCCGCCACTGTCCTAAACCTGGGTGTTACACTCGACCAGCACATGACTTTTACCTCTCATGTAGACAGTGTGGTACAGCGGTGCACCGGCATGCTCTGCGGCCTGAACCATAGCAGGCATAGTCTACCACAGTCAACTCTGCTGACGATTGTACAGGGGCTCGTCATCTCGCGCATTCGTTATTGTTTGGTAGTGTATGGCGTGTGCAACAGCACTCAGATGAAGCGTGTCCAGAAGTTGCTGAATTTTGCTGCCCGTGTTTTATCTGGACGTAGGAAGTTTGACCACATTAGTGTTGTACTCCACAGACTGAACTGGTTTACTGCAGAACACATGTATTTGTATCACGGTCTTAACTTGCTTAAGCGTATGATTTCAACTTCGGAGCCCGAGACCATTGCCGTTGACCTGATCACACGTGGTGACGTTCACCACCGTACCACCCGAAATGCAGACCATCTAGTCACGCCAGCGATCCGATCCGAGTCCGGCAGGCGTCGGTTCAAATACTCGGTGGTCCCCGCGTACAACGCCTTGCCCTCAACAATCAGATGCCTACCAACAACACGCTTCAAAAATGAGCTGAGGAAACACCTGCTGATGAAACAGCGGAGCGGGGTCGGCTAGGTGTGACGAAGCGTGTGAGTGTTTATGCGTGTATTATGTGTCTGTGTGTGTATGTGTGTGTGTGTGTGTGTTTGTTTGTGTGTGTGTGTGTGTGAGCTGCGTATGTGTGACGACCACCATGACCATATGTTTTGTCATATCGACATGGGGAACAGAATAGCCACAGCACAATGTGGATGTGCCTCATGATGTACAATACAAAAATACAAAATACAACTCGAAAACTAAAAGAGATAGAAAGACGCGAGAAAAAAAACACTCAAAAGCTCCCGACAGGCGCATTCGAAGATACGTTAAATGTGTTTTCCTGAAATCAATATTCAGGTCACCAGAGGTCACCAAAGTTCAGATTTTAAAGTTTTAGGACTTCACTCCAGAAACCATATCACATATCACCATATCATATCACAGGAACTATGATAGATAGGAATAAACGAGAGAAAAAAATCAATGGAAAGCTCTTGAAAATATAATTGCCAAGACGTTCTCAAATTTGAGCTCAAGTTAACAGTTTAGGCTCCAGAGCCCATGAAATGTCAAAAAGGTTAAAATAAAACGTTTATCTTGAATAGCTTTTTACCTAATAACGACAAGGCAATAATTTTGACGTCATCGTGCTTGTCTCGTCAAAACTCTTCGCCTCATATTAGTGTTGATTTGGTCAGGTCAATATACAAATGTGACCTCAGGTCAAGGTCAAGTGGTGGTGACCAAAGTAAGTCATGTTGCATATGGGACGACGTGCCGCAACGAGACAAACACAATGGTGTCAGTTTCACTTCTATATCGTCATTATGTCGATAGTTATTGACATAAAACTGTTGGTGACCTCGGATGACCTCGGCTGACCCTGTAGAGGTCACTGAACTAAAAATGCACCTAGGTCATCAATAATTTTCTATAATAACATGATCCAGAAGGAATTAGACTGCTATCTTGCGTCTCCTTAGAGTAGGAAGCATTTTAATATTTCCCCTTAGACTTATAATGGAGAGGTCACGAAATTAGCCGACTTTAGGTCGCTGATATAAAACAAATCCAAGATAAACGAATTGTAGATATATGTGACCTAATGAAAACCTGTGAGTGTAAAACCGATCATCCGAAAACTGTGACTGTGGTACGACCACAAGTTTTTTTTTGGAAGGTGGGGTCACGTGATCTGGTCTGGTGACCTGACCTAAGATGACCCGATATTTTTTACATAATGTGCACAATTGATGCACAAACAGCTGTGCCAAAAATGGCGGCGCTGCGCGTTGCCGTTTTTCCGCTATCCGCGAAAAACCTGAGGGGGTGTTTGCCGCCAAATTTTACCCCCCCCCCCCCCCCCGGCACGGCGCTAGTTAAAATATAGGGATGATGTGAGCATACAGCCAGGTGTAAGGGTATTCATGTGAAGTACAAATCTGGGGTCATTTTTGTACGTGCCACTTTTGGTCGGGGCCACTCAAAGCACTTTTGCCACCCCTGCGCTTTGGAGACCCATGTTTGTATTTATCCATCGTGTTTTGTCTGTGTTGCTTCTAAAGCACTTATTCTTCAACGCAACGACCGATGCTTGTGTTGTTTTGAGATGAGCTACCGAGTCGTATCGTATTATACATCGGGACATGATTCGTCGATTCCGATCTCTTGTGATGTGAAACAAGACGAATTATTGTCTGGTCGGTAAAATAAAATCCGAGTTTATCTTCACTCTCTGTTGGGGATATGACAAATACAGGATTTAAAAATAGCAGGCGTCTTTGTAACTACCAGAACAGTGGTTGTCTGCGTGAATGTTATGATTATTTACCTGGCAATTAACCTTCAACCTGGTGGGGGTCGAGACTAGCGGGAAAACAGTGGCGTGCAGCACGGCGGTTTGGCGGCACAGCTGTTGGGCATCAATTACCCACATTGTGTGAAGGTGTTGACCTCAGGTCCTCTCAGGTCAGGTCACCAGGTCACGTCAAGCGACCTTAGCTCCAAAAATGTGTGTGGTCGTGCCAAAGCCACAGTGTTTGCCCCAGATATTTGAAACTTACAGAGTTTCATAAGGTCATAAGTACCTACAATTCGTTTATCTTGGATTTGTTTTGTTGCATCGGTGATCTAAGGTCAAGTCAATTTCATGACCTCATTATAAGTCAATGGGAAAATATACAAATGTTTCCTATTCAGAGAATATGCATTAGAGCAGGTCAATTCTTTCATAATCATGTTATGTTAGCTCATTCTTGATGACCCAGGTGCAATTGTTGCTCATTAACCTATGCAAGGTCACATGAGGTCATCTGAGGTCACCAGCGCTTGTTTGCCAATAACTCTTGATAAAATAAAGATAGAGACGTGCGACTACCGAATGACACCACTGTGTTTGTCTCGTCGAGTCGCGTCACCCCTTATGCAACATGACCTACCTGGGTCACCAAATGACCTTGACCGGAGGTCAAATTTTGAAGTTGACCTAACCCGTTCACCGTCTTGACGAGGCAAACACGACGGTGTTAAAATTATTGCTCTATTTTCAACCGATAACAAGTTATTCACGAGAAAAAAAACGTTTGGGAAGAAAATGATCGTGACATTTGGTGACATCTGGAGCCCAAATTATCTACCTGAGCCAGGTGAGGACACTAATGAATATTTAATTTGTCATGAGCTTTCGTTTGCTTTTTCCGTTTGTTCCTAGCTATCATAATTCCCGAGATATTTGGGGGTTTCTTGAGCAAAGTACTTGGCAAATTTGACTTTGATGGCCTCTGGTGACCTCAATATTGACCTGAGCAAACACATTACCGAAGTAACTTCGAATGCCCTTTTCGAGAGCTTTCGAATACTTTGTATGCGTCCTTCTAGCCTTTTTAGTTTTCGAGTTAGTGGTGGGTCATTTTGGTTACCCCTCCCACCACCAGGGCGAAGTTGTCTCAGAGGCCCACCGGGGCGCGGGTTCAATTTTCAGTTACACATCGCTGACATTTAACGTCCGTCGTGCCGGGGCGGGGTGTGGGGGGGGGGGGGCGTTTGTAAGCTCCTTGGTTTTTCGGGGATAGCGGAAAATACGGCGGCGCACAGAGCCAGCGTTTTTGGTACAGCTGTTTGGGCATCTCAATTATTCACATTGTGTGCAATTTGTTACTTCGGGTCATCTCAGGTTCAGGTCACCAGATTACGTCATGTGACCCTACCGGCCACCTCCAAACGAAAATATTTACGGTCGTGCTACAGCGGCAGAGTTTTTGACTGAGGAGCTTGACACCCATAGGATTAAATTAGGTGGCAATTACCATATTTCGTATACCTCTGATTTTGTTTGATATCGGCGACCATGTTTTCGCAAAAACCCTATGTAAAAATGATATGTAGAATTAAGATAGAGACGTGAGATCGGAGATCGACACCATTGTGTTTTTCTCATCAAGACCTTCATGCAATGTACAACATGATCATGAGTTATCATTATCATGATCATGAGATCATGATATCGAAATACTTTGGTCTGAGATCAAATTCGCAATTTGAACAAATTAAATTATCTTTGACATAGTTCAGAGCGCCTTGCCAAGACAAACACGATGCCGCTTAAATCATTCGCCGATCTGTATTACATATTTTATGTAGATAGAATGTAAAAGATTATAGATATATTATATGCAGATAGAAAGTTATTATCACCAAAGCAGCCTGTTTAGTCTTCAGTGATTTCTGGAACCTTAGCTGTTAACCTGACCTAAAATATAAGGAAACGTCGGAGATTACACTTGTCAAAAGCTTTCGATTGTCAGTTTGGTCCTAGCAATGTTAGTTTCCAAAATATTTGGGAGTTTTTGGGTCAAAAGTCCTAAAATGTGAAAAATTTGTCCTTTGATGGAAAGACACCTCTGTTTCAAACACGAGGAGTAGGTTGATGATGTCTACAGGTTTGCTGCACGACGCCAAATATGCATATTAGCCGTTTTCACGAAGGATTATTGCGCTGAGAATGAGAAGATTCTGAAAAGTTTCTGGAAAGTTATGGTATATAAATATAAGTCTTAGTATATTATACATTCTAAGAAATAAATGACTGCTTTAGGCGATATTATCACTATTCAATAGTTATGGAAAAATGTATTGAGCTCATTACAAGTTTATGATACAAAATTGACAATTTGCAAAGAACATATGCGTCTAAGTCCATTCGTTCAGTTTAGCATACTGTCATTTTTTCCTCAGTTTCCACCGGCGGTTTATTGCATATTCAATCGTTCAGTCATTCATACATCATCGATCATTCAGTCATCAATCATATGGATCACATTTCGACACATGACACATTTTCAGTGCGTGCATGCATGCATGCGTGCGTGCGTGCGTGCGTGCGTGCGTGCGTGCGTGCGTGCGTGTGTGCGTGTGTGTGTGTGTGTGTGTGTGTGTGTGTGTGTGTGTGTGTGTGTGTGTGTGTGTGTGTGTGTGTGTGTGTGTGTGTGTGTGTGTGTGTGTGTGTGTGTGTGTGTGTGTGTGTGTGTGTGTGTGTGTGTGTGTGTGTGTGTGTGTGTGTGTGTGTGTGTGTGTGTGTGTGTGTGTGTGTGTGTGTGTGTGTGTGTGTGTGTGTGTGTGTGTGTGTGTGTGTGTGTGTGTGTGTGTGTGTGTGTGTGTGTGTGTGTGTGTGTGTGTGTGTGTGTGTGTGTGTGTGTGTGTGTGTGTGTGTGTGTGTGTGTGTGTGTGTGTGTGTGTGTGTGTGTGTGTGTGTGTGTGTGTGTGTGTGTGTGTGTGTGTATGTGTGTGTGTGTGTGTGTGTGTGTGTGTGTGTGTGTGTGTGTGTGTGTGTGTGTGTGTGTGTGTGTGTGTGTGTGTGTGTGTGTGTGTGTGTGTGTGTGTGTGTGTGTGTGTGTGTGTGTGTGTGTGTGTGTGTGTGTGTGTGTGTGTGTGTGTGTGTGTGTGTGTGTGTGTGTGTGTGTGTGTGTGTGTGTGTGTGTGTGTGTGTGTGTGTGTGTGTGTGTGTGTGTGTGTGTGTGTGTGTGTGTGTGTGTGTGTGTGTGTGTGTGTGTGTGTGTGTGTGTGTGTGTGTGTGTGTGTGTGTGTGTGTGTGTGTGTGTGTGTGTGTGTGTGTGTGTGTGTGTGTGTGTGTGTGTGTGTGTGTGTGTGTGTGTGTGTGTGTGTGTGTGTGTGTGTGTGTGTGTGTGTGTGTGTGTGTGTGTGTGTGTGTGTGTGTGTGTGTGTGTGTGTGTGTGTGTGTGTGTGTGTGTGTGTGTGTGTGTGTGTGTGTGTGTGTGTGTGTGTGTGTGTGTGTGTGTGTGTGTGTGTGTGTGTGTGTGTGTGTGTGTGTGTGTGTGTGTGTGTGTGTGTGTGTGTGTGTGTGTGTGTGTGTGTGTGTGTGTGTGTGTGTGTGTGTGTGTGTGTGTGTGTGTGTGTGTGTGTGTGTGTGTGTGTGTGTGTGTGTGTGTGTGTGTGTGTGTGTGTGTGTGTGTGTGTGTGTGTGTGTGTGTGTGTGTGTGTGTGTGTGTGTGTGTGTGTGTGTGTGTGTGTGTGTGTGTGTGTGTGTGTGTGTGTGTGTGTGTGTGTGTGTGTGTGTGTGTGTGTGTGTGAGGGGGACACCCATAAAATGTGTGTGTGGGGGGGAGGGGGGTAAACCCCCTGTTTTCAAAAGTGTATGTGTGTGTGTGGGGGGGGGGGGGGTCGCCCCCTTTCTGCGACGCCCCTGGCTGTGCTACTTCTCACAGATGGCCGTCTGCAATTCTGATGACGTTTTCACAGCCCGAAAATGAAAAAGATCGATGACAAATGATTGAAAGATTACGGGAAATTCTGAACGGTTGAGCTCCAAGAACTTCGGTTTTCAGAAGTTTTCGGTAACTAAATGCCTTCAGTGATGCTTGTTATGACACTCATCCAAAGTTCCCGTAATGGTTTAGAAAGCATCCGTTGGAAATGTCGCCTGTGATCACATCACCACCTAGCGCCTGTCGGCCGGGGAAGGATCGCTGCTACCTGCGCCTGTTGTCCGGCGGAGGATTGCTGCTACCTGCGCCTGTTGTCCGGCGGAGGATCGCTGCTACCTGCGCCTGTTGTCCGGCGGAGGATCGCTGCTACCTGCGCCTGTTTTCCGGCGGATAATCGCTGCTACCTGCGCCTGTTGTCCGGCGGAGGATCGCTGCTACCTGCGCCTGTTGTCCGGCGGAGGATCGCTGCTACCTGCGCCTGTTGTCCGGCGGAGTATCGCTGCTACCTGCGCCTGTTGTCCGGCGGAGGATCGCTGCTACCTGCGCCTGTTGTCCGGCGGAGGATCGCTGATACCTGCGCCTGTTGTCCGGCGGAGGATCGCTGCTACCTGCGCCTGTTGTCCGGCGGAGGATCGCTGCTACCTGCGCCTGTTGTCCGGCGGAGGATCGCCGCTACCTGCGCCTGCTGTCCGGCGGAGGATCGCTGCTACCTGCGCCTGTTTTCCGGCGGATAATCGCTGCTACCTGCGCCTGTTGTCCGGCGGAGGATCGCTGCTACCTGCGCCTGTTGTCCGGCGGAGGATCGCTGCTACCTGCGCCTGTTTTCCGGCGGAGGATCGCTACTACCTGCGCCTGTTGTCCGGCGGAGGATCGCTGATACCTGCGCCTGTTGTCCGGCGGAGGATCGCTGCTACCTGCGCCTGTTGTCCGGCGGAGGATCGTTGCTACCTGCGCCTGTTGTCCGGCGGAGGATCGCTGCTACCTGCAGCTGTTGTCCGGCGGAGGATCGCTGCTACCTGCGCCTGTTGTCCGGCGGAGGATTGCTGCTACCTGCGCCTGTTGTCCGTCGGAGGATCGCTGCTACCTGCGCCTGTTGTCCGGCGGAGGATCGCTGCTACCTGCAGCTGTTGTCCGGCGGAGGATCGCTGCTACTTGCACCTGTTGTCCGGCGGAGGATCGCTGCTACCTGCGCCTGTTGTCCGGCGGAGGATCGCTGTTACCTGTACCGGTTATTCCGCGTCATGACAAGACCCTGTCGGTTACGGCGACACAGTGCTTGCTATAAACAGAATTTACATCGTTTTTTACTGGTATGAAACGGCAACTGTTCGCGTTGCAGCCATATCGTGACGTTGATTTAAGCGCCTACGTAATTCATTTTAGGATGACTGGGACTGATAAAGTAATCATTGAACTTCCCTGGTGTCACGCCGACCGCATCGTTGCATGCAAGTGAATGTGAAGGAAAATAAGAAAACCAGACAACTACCCAGTAGCTCCTTATAAAATGCATATTTATAAAAACAAATTGAGTCGTTTGATACTTCGAGGAAAAGATTGTCACTACATAAGAAGAGATTCAACATTTTACAAATAAGGAATAACAAGAAGTTCATATTCCTGATTTTCCAAGTGGCATGCGAATATTAAGCTTACTTTAAATAAAATGTCTCAAAACTCAGGCTATATTCCAACAACAAAACCAGCCCTTTTCCCAAATGTTAAACAAAGGGCAACAAAATAATAATATGAAGTATGAAAAACCAGTAAAACGCCTTTTTGGGCGATGACCGAGCGGGCGGGCTCTGGTAAAGCTAAATTAAGTTGTATTAACTTGTGCACGATCTCCTTTCTCGAATCCCGCCAAAAGGGAGTACGTCATAAGCGCTGCATGCTTCATCGTATAAATTAATGCTTAGATTAATAATGCCATTTTTGATCAAAAATTATTTTTGTTCATTTTGACATTTGCGTGTGCCACGCGCTGTGGGTCCCCTATCATAACGCAACATACTAAAATCAAAATTGATTTGATGGTCCTATCCAATGGTGAAAACCTGATTTCAATCAGAGCAGTGGTTGCAAAGTTATTAGCTTCCGAAAAGCGTCTGTATGGCCGGGTCGGGCCGGGTCAAATGTACATTTGTCAAGTACGTTGACGAGACGCTTCGCGAGACGCCCACGGGCGCTTCGCGTCCGCTCGGTAATTAACAGTTGTTTTTATACCTAAGCCATTGGCATTACCATGAAATTACTTAAAGCCATCGTTAGCAATCAAGACATGAATTTATCGATAACATGGCTCAACTATGCCAGTGACCCGTGGGCGAGGTACCTTTTGTTTTCAGATCGTCAGCACCCTGTGTAATCACTACTTTGCCCGCTGACTATACTCAATGTATAGTGCAAAGTTTATTCTGCTTCATGCATGGGTTTCGGTCCCTCAAATTTGTAGCGTTTGAACATTTGAGCAGTAGCAATTGAACATCAGTAGGCACTTTCACTTGTCTCTACCTTATAAGTGATTAACACAAACAATATATCACACTGTAAAAAAAACTCAGGGATGCACAACAATATATTCGAATACATATGGGAGCAATTAATGTCCATGAATAACGTGCATATGCGCGTATTTTCAAATAATGTATACAAATAGTAAATACAAATACACATATTCCTCAAGTTTTGTCTAGTTCGACGCTGTATCTAGTTTATCTAGTTCGACCCTTCGACGCTGATAAGTCCACAAAACGTAAAACGAGTGCGGTTCGGCTCTTTGGGATGTTTACATGAGTAGCAATACCTTTATTGAAATCAAATGTACCTTCAGTGCATACTACATCTTCTAAATTCAGACAGAAGTGTCATAAATTTGCATCGTCACTGTCTATCCACTCTTCAAGAATCCGAAGAAAATGCTTAAAGGAATAGGTCACCTTGGAAGTTGTCTTGGAATTTGGATATACGGGATATTTCGAGCTGAAAAAAACGAATATGGCATTTGTTTGGACGTTAGATGGATATCCGTCGAAGAGTTTCAAGTTTCATGCCCCGATTGGGGCACGAAACAGCCGAACAGCGTCTTCTAAAAGGGCCCCTTTTAGAAGAAGCTATGTCGTGCCCAGATCTACTACCACGACACTAGTACGGTGTCGAAATTACTTAGCGTAGCGAGGTCATTATTTCACCATAACCCGTGTTTCGATCTGCTCTACAAATTTGCTATCTCAGTTAAAAACCCCATGTTAAAGGTGAACTATTCCCTTTAACCCGACACTGACTAGGGTGCGAATATAGCCCCCCCCCCCCTGAAGAACTTTCGCAATAGCTAAAAAAAACAATGGCGCTATCAACGTGAAACTTTTGGTACCTTCTTCTACATACATTTTACGGCTTCTGTGCAGAAATAAAGCAATTTCGTTTGTCAATTTTGGAGATATAGCGAATTTAGTGACGTTTTTACACACGAGCTTCACGAACAAATCAGCTAAACTTTAACAGATCGTACGAAGTCCATATTTTGAGCACAATATAATAAAAACGTCTAAACGTCTAAAAGATAGCAAATGGCAAGCGATACAACATGGCTATCTCGGAATTTTTAAAGTTTTGGTTTTTGATCCCCAAAAGTTCAACAACAAAATCCACAAACGCCCACAAATTCAAAATTTTCAAGGCTATTAACAAACGGAATATATATTAGAGAACAGCAGATGGGCAATTCCCAAACCAAACTGTAATACGAGATCACCTTTTTTGACTGACTTACGGCTCCTAAAGTATGAGTAGCTCATGACGTAGGTATTTTTTTTTCATTGGCTCTTGGTTTTAAATGACCAGCTACGAACAAATAAACATCACCACTGCATTTGTAAGGCACAACTGGTCCAAAGCATGCCTTTTTATTTATATTTACCATTTTCGAATTTTGAGCTTATGTGACCTGACTTTGACCTAAGTTTGACATTAACTTCACTTAAATGAGGTCAGGTGGTAAAATAACTATCACGATCGCATTATAAGTGTAAAATAATGCAAAAAAACATGTGTCTCGTGACTTTCGTAGATCTTTTGCGCGTAGTGACCTTTTGTGACCTGACATTGACCTTGACCTTTGCCAACCATCTCACTTTAGTTCATGCGGAATGTGTATTATATACCCTTGAGAGCACTGTGGGTGATAATGGTCGCATTTGAAGGCTTTGTATGGAAAGTATGGTCCATACAATCAAATAACTCTATTTTGACCTATGACCTGACTGTGTGTGACCTGACATGTGACCACTAATTTGAAAGTTTCTAGCATAATTTAGATATGTCTTATTGAGAGCTTTCGAATTTCGCCTTGTGCGTCTCGCTGTGATCATTGATTCGGAAGATAACCGGGGGGGGGGATATTTGCCCCCTCCAGTTAGTGGCGTTCGGCTGCGGCCCTAATGAATGGCGGGTTAAAGTGCATACGGACAAAGGTCAAACTGGGAATAACACCGACGATATCGTACCATATGATAACAACTTTATTTGAGAAATGAACAATGGGGAATTGGGCATAAGCGTTTATGAGAAATACCTGTTTGTTCTGTATTGCTGAAATAACCACATTGCAGCATACGTCACAAATGCAGAATCGGCGAAAAATAAGCCTCTTATCTTGGAAGTCATGGAACGGCCACCGATGCTTTCTTCTTCCTATGCTTGATGCTTTTTCACGCTGATTCGAATGCTATTCCAGCTGGTTTTTCCACAAGCGAAGCTCACGTGATTGGAAAGACGAATTTTATATGTATCAAAGATTTAACAGCCCGTCAATACGTATGTGGTCGTTGAGTAAGCAGAATTTCAAACCGGTTTATCGACTGGACAAACACGTCACGTCATTCCGGCCTAATCCTTAAAAATGGCTGTCGCTAAGCCGCTTCCAGGATATTACGTGCCTTCGTGGCTCGGGAATACTGCAGCAATGCTTATAGCAAATAATTTAGTGCTGCTTTACACATGCTTGGTTTCCAGTACGTACTGCCGAATAGTTGGAACCACTCCTCTGCCTCCGATTTCGGAAATAATAATCGACTCTTTGTGGCCGACTCTAACCAAAGGAAAGAAAGTGTGATCGACTCCAACCACCAAAGAAAACACCTATGAATGACATTGTTAATCGTAGCATATGAAAGACACGACGAAAACACCTATGAATGACATTGTTAATCGTAGCATATGAAAGACACGACGTTGGGAACAACATAGCATCTCGTATGTAGTTGTACTTCAGAAGTAATTGTCACAGGTCACATCAAAAGTAATGGTAGGCAGGTGCGTGGGAACTACTTTGAAGTTGGGGGGGGGGGGGGGCGAACTTTTTGGCAATACTACGACCAAAATTAAGACTGAAGAGAAGCAACGTGTGGCGCTCTTTTCCATACCAAATGTTGCTTATTGCCAATAATATGTCATACATTTAAGGATATGTATCAATAGCCCCGTTTTACATAGCAGTTTCAAAACAGTGAAACATTGGTCACTAATAGTGGAGCATGAAGGTTTCTTTCACCATCACATGATCACGATTACGGCGCCAGTGCGTCAATTTACCGTCTGCTGTTATGTATCACATGGTCGTATGGTTGTTGCAGTCTAGGTATTGCCTTTGTTGGTGTTGTTTCCGTGGTATTATACAGAATTCACGTCAGGTGCTGGTCGCGAAAATAAGTGCCCGCTAACTTGGCTAAAATAAGCTCCTCCCACGTTTCGAGCTGCATGACTTACGGTACAGTGCACGACACAGCGGGTCATTTTTAGGCACCGCAAGCACTTTTTAGATGCCTGCGGCATGTACTATGCGGCATGCGAACATATGTGCGACAAAATACTAATGAAAGCGCCGGTATATTGGTGGAACATTGTGTTATTGGTTGTGTTGTTGTATGGTACCGGTATGATACTTTCCGGAGATCTAATTCTTATTCGCGAAAAAGCGGCAACTGCCGTCGGAAAAAGTAAATCGGTTGCGCATATGGAAGCGTAGCAGTTTTCGCAAAAGCTGCTACGCTACCAAATGAAGGTCGAAATGTCGGAAGAAAAAATACTCCGCTATGGATGTTTGTGCTGTTAACAGTACTTATAAAGCACGATTTCGAAATAAAAGGAACCAAGATCACTCTTACACCATGCTTGAGCAAATCGGATCAAATCTCAGTCTGGTGTAGTGGTGATATCTACTCAAACGAGCTTAATGAAGATGTTCCACAATTAGTGAACAATGTTCCACTATTTTGACATTTCTATGTAAACGGGGCTAATGTCATATAAGGAAATGGGTCGCATAACAAGCAAAACAAAATATATAAAATCTTGTAAACATGAAGAATGAGCGACACTGGTACGAGGGTCACAAAAAGCCGGAGAAGCGGTACTGGAGCTTTCACCGTGCCTGACTCCCGAACCTGAGGTAGCTGGTGAGGTGATGTGCCGGTCTCGCACCAAGTTGACCATGGCAACATCAAGCATTTAGCATAGATTTGGTGCGAGTGCCATACTTGGCTTCAACCGAGTTATGCTATGCCGTGTTGTACGGTGTTATGGTCAATGTTTCGGGTACATTTTGTTTATTAATTTATCGTTATACGGTCGTACTCAACCAAGTGAGCTGGCAAACCAATGCATTTAGAACACACGCATTTCTCAGAGAAAAAGGCGTATCTACTTATATATAAGTTAGTTATTTAGCTAGTTATTTGGTTTGTTAGTTAACTGTTGCCGAATTAAGGTCCATTAACACGCGCACTGCCGGGGGTTCGCGCCAACCACGAACTGCCGGGTGGGGGTGATTTCCGCCCCCCCCCCCTTAAGATCTCAAAAACCACGCAACGCAGCGACAAGCGGAAAACGATGGTAATAGCTCGAGACAAGCTCTATCGAAAGTACTTAGGTCATTTTTAGATCAGATCAATATTGAGGTCACCAGAGATCACCAAAGGTCAAATTCCGGATATATGTACATGAGTGTTCTTGATAAAACCGTCCATATCTCGATAACCAAATGAGCTAGCGACGCGCAAAAAAGCGTTCGATTTTTTTTTGCTGGTGTCGCTAAGGTTCCATCAGAATTGACCTAAGGTCAATAGTAGTTAGGTCAGCAGAAGCCATTTAATTTGAAACATTCTAACAATTGAAGAATTGTTTAAAAAAAAATAACTTTTGACTTGCGCACGATCGAGTAAAACAGATTCACCATCGTCTTTTGCTCGTCGAGACACATCGAATGACATATTGGGTGACTTAGTTAGGCCATATACAACAATTGGCCTGACCTGAGGTCAGGGTCAACTCTTACATCAAGTAATTCGTCTCGACAAGCCGAATACAATGGTGAAAATCCCCATTTCTCTACCTTGATTTGGTAAAGAGTTATTGAAGAAAACCCCTACGTGACCTGGGGGGTCACCCAAGTTGACCTCGTAGAGGTCAAAGAACGGAAATGTTACATAGGGCTTTGCATTTGGCACAAGAGTGGTGGATCTGGTGAAAATTGGCCAAATTTACCCATTTCCTATAGATTTATACGTGTTTTAATTTTTTCCATTCACTTATAATGGGGAGGTACGAAATCGGCCTAACCTTAGGTCACCGATATAAAAAAACGATATAAACGAATTGTAGGTACCTACTTATCAACCTGATGACATCCTGTGAGTTTCAAACCGTTTGGTCAATCACTTTGGCTGTGGCACGACCGCACACATTTTAGATGTAGGGTCACTTGACTTGACCTGGTGACCTGACCTGAGATGATCCGAGGTAACAAAATTTCACACCGTAGGGGTAATTTATGCCCAAACCAGGGGTGTTACCCCCCCCCCCCTGGTTATCTTCCGAACCAATGATTGCAGCGAGACGCGCAAGGCGGCGATCGAAAGCTCTCATTGAGAGGAATCTAAAGCATACTAAAACATCAAAGTGAGATCAAATGTCAGGTCACAGTCACGTCAAATGTCAAAAGCGACGTATTTGAGTTTATGGGCCATACTTTCCATCCAAAGCCTTCGATTACGACTACGATCACCCAAAGTGCTGCCAAAGGTATGCTACACATCCCCATGAGCTAAAGTGAGATAGCTGGCCAAGATCAAGATCAGGGTCAGGTCACAAAAGGTCACTATGCTTAAAATATGTACGAAAGTCATGCAACACATATTTTATAAGTTATTTTCTACGTATAATTCAATAGTGATAGTCATTTTACCACCTGACTTCATTTACGTGAAGTTAATGTCAAGTTCAGGTCATGTTCATGTCACTGATGGTCAAAAATTGTAATTGATAAATATAAATAAACAAGACATGTTTCTAAACCGCCTTTGTATCAGAGATACAGTGGTGCCATTTATGTGGCTGTTCTGATCAATAAAGGCAAAAAAAACACATTTTGTTAAATATGACGTCATGAGTTACCCATACTTTAGATGTGATAACTCAGTCAAAAATGGTGACATCATTCTGAAATTTGGCATGGTAGTTTGCCATATGTGGTTCTCTGACATATATTCCGTCTTTTTTAATATCTTTGAACAATTTGATTTTGTGGGCATTTCCCCCCCCCCCCCCCCCAATTGTGTTTACATTTTTGGGATAAAAAATAGATTTTTTGCAATTCCGAGATCCCCAGTTTGTAGCCCTTGCAATTTTCTATCTTTTGGCGTTTTTTTCGATTGCATTTTTCTTTAAATATGGCATTTCTACGGCTTGGCAAATTTTAGCTGATTTTTGTGTCAAACTCGGGTGTAGTAACTTCACTAATTTCGATATAACTCGAAATTTGTTCGACGAAAAAATTGCTTAATTTTTTCACAGAAGACGTTAAATCGATGTAGAAAAAGGTACCCGAAGTTTCACGTTGATAGCTCCATTTACTATTACGAAAATTCATCAAGGGGGCGTTAAACGCCCCCCCCCCCCCCCCCACCATTCAATGGCGGGTTAAACTCCGGTAACAATGCCCTTGTTATTATACAGAGTTGAGTGATCGTGTACAAAGTTGGGGGGGGGGGGGGGGGGAGTTGACCCCACTGACTCACGGTTCCCACGTCCCTGATGGTAGGTACTAGGGCGAGTCAGATAATCGCTTATATCTCCCTAAACCATTTGTCGGAATCGTTTGAGATGTTGCATGCTGGTCGCAGTCTGTGCCGTCCTGAACCGTACCTGAACGTACCTGAACCGTACCTACCCGTCCCGTACCTGAACATTAAGTACACCTTTTTAGTTTGCATTCATGGAATTTTCTGAAATGAGTGAACAATCTGCAGAGCCATCTATCGCCTAGGTTCGTAACTTCATTTCTACATACGCCACTGGTGTCCCAGCCATGGCAGTGACCGAACGCGGCCAATCAGTGCTCTCGAAGCAGTTACACGACTGGGATTGGTGGAGGACGGCTGAATGAATGGTCTCCTGCGTGAAGGCTAGCGTCAGGCAATGGTCACGTGGTTTGAACCGTGCGGCCCGAGTCAGCTGGGTCACTGACCTCAGGCCAGAACACTCGCATAGAGCAGATAGAATCGCGAGTTCAGGCGAACTGTGCCGGGCCGGTAGCGTATTGCTTGAGACCAGGTGAACGTGATTATCGTTATCGTGTGCGTTACTTTAACAGGTTTCGCTGGCTGATAAAAACGGATTGAATAGATTGTTACCATGAACGGACAATCCCTTATTAAAGGGACACTGTCTCTTTAACCCGCGCCGTGCAGGAGGGGGGGGGGGGGGGGGGGGGGGTGTTTAGACACCTCCCTCAGGTTTTTCGAGGATAGCGGAAAAGCGGCGACGCGGAGCGCCGCTGTTCGGGCATCAATTGCCAACATTATGTAAAAAAGAAATACCTCGGGTCTTCTCAGGTCAGGTCACCATACCAGGTCACGTGACTCCACCGCCAAAAAACTTGTGGTCGTACCACAGTCACGGTTTTTCGATGATCGGTT